>PVIC010022778.1:0-27401 GCA_004025085.1 Thryonomys swinderianus
AAGTCCCTTCCCTCAAGGCTATCTGTGAGTACTGGGGACCACAGGAGCTTCTCTGAATATGTTAATATGCTGTTCATATGTATTACATATGTGTGTATACAGTTGGCCCTCCCTCTCCATAGGTTCTACACACATGCATTCAACCATCTGCACACTGAAAATGTTACAGAAAAAAATCCGTATTGACTTCGCACACAGTTTTGTCATTATTCTCTAAACAATTCAGTATTAAAAGTATTAACATAGCATCGAGATTGTTCTGAGTGTTCTGAGTAACCTAGAGAGATTTAAAGTATATAGGAGGATCTACATAAAATCATATGCAAATACTGTGCCACTTTATTTTGGGGGTTTGGGCATATGTGGATTTGGGGATCGATCCACAGAAGGGTGAAGTAGAACCAGGGGGATAAAATGTTCAGTCAGGAAGAAGAGCAACAAGGGCTTGGGGCTCTCTCTGGGGTGCGGATCAGAGCTGGGCACAGTGGGAGCATGTCCATCTGGGGATCCAGGGCACTGTGGTCGTGGGAGCCTCAGGAAGCGTGCTAACTCTGTAGGTCCTATTGGGTCACACCGATTTCAGGCATGTTGGTGCTTTTCACACCGTGAATGATGAGACTCATGATCATTTGCACATTGCTTTTTCCACTCCAAATGTTAGCGCTGCTTCCACGCTGTTGTCACTTGCTCAGCCATGCAAGAGGGGCTTGTCCAGCCCTGCCAGGCACCAGCCATTCAGAAAGACCCCATTTCCCTTCCGTGCCTTCCACTAGGCTGCGGATCCCCCACCTGCCCCTGCTTGGATGGCAGTGCCAGCCCCAGTGCTGTGTGTCGGCGTCAGCTCCCTCCCGTCCTCACTCCCCACTCTAGCTTTCCATTCCCACTTGGTTTTCAGAATCTGGAATCTCTCCCTTCTTCCTTCCAGATACAGCTGTGGTTTCAAATTGCTTTATCCAATATTTAGATGTGTGTGTGTGGTAGGGGCTTCCCATGTCGGCTCAGACCAGAACTCCTTAGTGCTGTAATTAGCTGTCACCAGTCTTTTCCACTGGCAGTGGGACCGTATCATACTGTAGACACTCAATAAATTTCTGTGAATGAGTGAGAAAATAAGCCTGTGATTCTTTAGTACCTCTTCCTAATTACCTCCTGGCTAGTTATCAGACTTTAGTTTTAAAAAGACAGCCTAGGCAGAAATGGAAGACCAAGAAGACAAATTTATAACAATAAAATCTCTTTATAATCCACATAGATTTAGGGATCATGCATATTTAACTTCATAATGACAGAGTTTAATACTGAGAATGCTAACTGGAAAGAGCTATCAGTAATGGAAATCTTTAATACTGCTGTAAAGCCCAGCCAGAGAGAATCTGTTCTCATACACTGTGGGGGAGGGGAACGCAGGGGAAGCCGCGGCCTTCCCACTTCGTCGGCAAGGACCCCAGGCGCACCCACCTCTGGCAACCTGGAACCTGGCTGGCCTGCAAAGAGAACTTGACCCTTTGGTGACCCTCTGGAAAGTCCCGTGTACCTCCTCCACCTCGGAGCCACAGTCCCGCCTTCGCCTTTCCACGCTTCTAGCACTGAGCACTGTCTGGCCTGTGAGAGTAGAATGAAGGGCGGAAGGTTGTGAGAACGCCAGCGCCCACGCAGACACGGTGGCCTCCGGAACATCCCCCACGGCAGGTGGGAGCCTAGTGCCCCTGCTTCGGGCGGACTGTCTGAGGCCCCTCGTGGCCCATGCCCTCCGGCAGCCCAGCTTGGATTAGCCGCTGCCCAGGCTCCGAGTGCTTTTCCATTTGCCGCGGAGCTAATTTAATGAAGCCGTCACAGTGCAAACCTCAGGGCTTATTGGAAAAGGACTCGAGCACGACATTATTTCACAGCAGTAGATTGCATCATTTTCATTTCACAGCCTTCCAATGGGAAATAATAAAACAAAATTACAAACATAATGAAGAAAGAAAGAGGGAAAAAAAAAATGGTGGGTGAGAGATGCATCCTCTGTGCTGTGACAGGGCTGGTTTTCTTACTCACTTGAGCCAGTAAATATTACCTGGCTTTGCTCTGCAGGAAGCAGCAGCCTCGGATGCCTCCGCCTGCTGCTGAAGATAACAGGGTGCAATAACTCACTGTCCGGGCACAGCACGGAGCCGCGAGTGCCCCCGGAGGTGGCCCGCCGCATGCGCTTCCGAGAAGTTCCAGCCTCCGAGAGCTCAGCCCGCCCCAGGCCCGGCTGCTGCAGTGCTGGTCTGAAGGCCCTGTAGGGCCCACCGCACCTTCCCCAGAAAACCTGGCAATGTCCGGGGTCTGCCCTGCCCCTCAGGAAAAGAGACAGGCCTCTGCCCTCTTCCGGCCTGCAGGCGCTTTCAGTGTGGCTGTGGGTGATCGGACAGCCAGAAGCTAAATAGGACTCAGTGGAGGGACAGAGCTCTTTCCGAAAGCTGTTCTTACTATATTGTAAGGACTCAGTGGCCTTTTATTCCGTTCAGAGAGGCAGCTCTTCAGCCCAAAGAAATGCCCCAGGCTTGGCCCGCAGCAGAGACTGGACTTGGTCATCCCAACCAGGTCCTAAATTTCTCCTCTGCCCTGTACTGAAAATACCTTTCCTCCTCTGCCGGTGGAAGGGTTTGAGGTATCTAGAGGCCCCTTCCCAGGCTGCCCCTGATTCCCCTCCTCCGTTCTCCCTCTTGAGGAGGGCTCACCATCTCCTGGGTAGGACGCACATCTGTCCCATCCTCACTTCAAGGAAAAGGCCTTCCCTGAAGCCCCGTTTCCCTTTGCACCTTGAGCAAAGTGCTCCTAATGCAGAGGCCAGTCTCTGCTTTTAGATAATGTAGGTTCGAACCCCAGTCCTCTATAGCTTCGCTTAGCTTCCTTCTCTAAACTCCACTGTCGCGTCTCTGGGCTCATGTCACAGCACTGAGTTCACCTTGGCGGTCAGTGCCCGATACCCCACATTTTCCCTAGGTCCACCTAGTGCTCTTCAGAAGGCCCGCGCACAGGAAGGGTCCAGGTCCAGGGCAACCCCGGCGGGCCCCTGGGTCCAGGAGCTGGGGTATTCTGAGGCTCGAGGAAAGAAAGGGAGGCAGGTGAGCTGAGGTGAACGGAGGGAGAGGAGTGACAAGAAGATGGGGTGGGGACTCGTTCTAGGTGACAGGAGCAGTGAGAGCAAAGCCTCAGAGCAGGACACGGCGTGTAGTTCACCGACGTGAGTCACTGCCGGGCAGAGGGTTCCGAACTTAGCTGGGCGGGTAGCTGTGGGCTGCTGAAGGTCTGGGAGCCGAGGACTAACAGTGGCCAAAGTAGGAAAGATTCGGTAGCAGAGAGTGAGGTAGTTGGTTCTCAGATCTGTGCAGCCAGGACCCATTCACTTCACCAGAAATCCTCTGTCACTGCCGGTCAGCGGCAGTGGGAACAGACAATGGCTGTGAGAAGCTGGGGCTGGGGCTGCGGGGAAGCCCCTGGGAGGACAGCTCTAGTGCTCAGTGGACCCTGCTGAATCACTGCCTTCATGGTACCTAGATTTGATTTATCTGGTTGAGTATCTGATAACTCTGCTTAATATGTAACTAATTAATTAATTAATCATTTTTGCAGTACCAGAGATTGAACTTAGGCCCTTGTGCTTCCAAGATAGGCACAGTAATATTGAACTAAATCCCCAGCCCTTAATTTTTAATTATAAAACATTATGGATACACAAGAGGGACATAGCAGTGCACAGCAACCAATGACCTGGTGCCCCCTCTGTTCTCAGCATTGTTCTGAGAGCTGAAGAACTCCTAAGAGCAGAATCTAGGTACTGAGAGCTCCTCCTGCGATCTTCACCTTACCGGGCAGTCACTGGAGGGGCAGGAAGTTTAGGTAACTCGTCCAAAGTCATCCAACCTGAATGAAAAAGTAAGATCCAAATCCAAGAAGCCATTCTCGACTCCTGAATTCATAACCATGAGGCTCTACTTCGTTCTTGTTTACAGGAAGGCCAGCACAACAAAATACTTGTGTTATCACCGCAAAGAAAATTCTAGAATGCGGCCAAAGGAAGTCTGTTATGACAAACTCCCCTCTCAGGCTTTGAAAATGAAGTCATCCCTGCATCTTTAACAACTGGTTAGCCACAGTGACCCTGAGATTGATTCCTTCCCTGGCCATTTGTTAGATCTGAGAGGGATGAGGTATTTAGTGAGCTATTAGGGTGTACCTAGGCTCGGGTGCTTTACAGCCTCTACTTTATTTAATGCAAACAGCATTCCTACAGAGTAGTTATTAGCATCACAATTTTACAGATGACGAACTTGAGTCTCAGAGAAGTTAAATAACTGGTCAAGGTTGTCCAAGTGATGAATAGCCAAGCAGGTGCCTCATCTCAGTGACTAAACCTCTAACATGCATGACAGTGCAACACTCCCCACTCTGGTGTATATGTAAATCACTAAGCAGTAAATATTTACTAGGTACCAGCTATATGATAGCATTATGCCAGAACCTAGCCCCCAGTCCTTGCCTTCAAGGGCAGCGTGCAGAGGAGAGGAGACAAGCAGGTTTTGTTTAAGAGTAAGCCAAAGGCATCTGGCTCATAGCATCAAGGCTACAACAGTGACCAGCGGGAAGGGAGGTGAGCTTGGCAGAGAACTGGGCAGTAGCACTGTGGGTTTGAGGAAGAGGGTGCACTTCCACATAGAGGTGCAAACATTTACTTCTGCACGCTAACTCTGAGTCCCTGGTGTAGTCCTTGCTATATCAGTGGGGTGTTCTTGGTATAGACTGTAGCCTGTTTGGGGGTTAGGAAGGAAAATGGTACCAAAGGAAGGCTGGACTCTATTCAAGGAATGGCTTTCTGGCCACCTCACAGGAGAAGTGCAGGAAATTAAGTGTCCCCTCTCCGTCCCCGTGGCATTCTGTGTCCCTGTGTAGGTGGTGTGTGGGTCTGCGGTGTGGCGCTGGTGGTTGGGGCCTAGTCTGCAGCTGGCAGGTCCTGGCTCACCCAGAGTCAACTGCACCATCCTGAGTGGACCAAACCAGATCATCCTGATTAGGCTGCTCTTCAATCTGCTTCCACCTCCAGTCAACTGCTCCATGATCACTTCTCTGTCTTAAACAGGCCCTTGAAATTTGGACCGCATAAAGAGCCCATAGTTCATTCTACCTATCCAATATGCTTCCTGTTGGCTCAGGAAGCTGACAGATAACTCTCAGAGCCAATCTCTGTGGATGGACAGCAGGTGCTTTTCCTGTTGCCCTTGGGAATAGACAGCAGCACAGGAACCTTAGTGCTTCCAGGAGCTGCTTTGAAGGAGCAGGGGAAGGTCTACTTGGACTCCCTGAGCAGGGATGGCTACATTAGGGGGCAGGGCAGTAGGTCAAGAGGCTAAAGGAATAGTCACTGACCACTCTGTCCTGTACCAGTAGGCTTGGCTCATCTAGACTGCAGCAGCTTCAGAGTGTCAGCTGACCAAGGTGGACCTGGGCAGAAGTGTTTCAACCACAGGGAGTATGTCTGAAGAAACAGAAGCCAGGAGCATGAACAGAAGAGAACTGCATCTACTGGGAATTCACCATTATAAAAAAGTCATTCTTCTTTAGACATGTTTGATTATCTTTGCTTCTCCATTGATTATTTTGATTTTCAATGGTTGAAGTCTAGACATTGCCTTAATTCTGTAGTTCTGTGGCAGAATGAAAGAACATTCTAGAATACGAAGCATAACTAGAATTTTGAAGCGTTTTTCTGGCTTTTGAGATGGCAGAGTAGACATTGGCAGTCAGTCACATCTTCTCTGGGATGTGGAATTGAGATGCCTATAAAACAACTACTTATCCTGGACAAAGAAGAGCAGCTCTGGGAATCAAGAAACAGCTGACAGGAAAGCTGAAAATCACAGAGAAACAGGACAATGCAGAGATAAAGGACTCAATTTGGACTACTTATCTCAGTGCCTCGGGAGAGAGGAGCTGACACCACAAACAAGGAAAGTCCAGAGAGGGCCAGCAGTCCCAACTGTCTGCCAAGGTTAGCCCCAGCAAAAACTCGCAGTTACCGTATGGTGCAGAAACACTGTAGGGTTATACTTGAAAGTGACCCCTTTCATGTGACAGGCTAGTGCTGGAAAACAAATCCATTGCAATTCACACCATATTCTTGAGTGATATAATCAGGATCCATTTTGAGAAGGAGCTTATTGTTTTAGATTAAAAGGAATCAGTCACAGAACAACAGCGCCTCAGGGTCTCCGGACTCACCCTACTGCACAGACTGGGTGGCATATGGACTCGGCAAAGAGTTGTGAAAAGGGGGAGGGCTAGTCACACAGGGCCTGAGAAGTGTTAGCAGCATGAGCTCAGGCTGTGGAGCACATCGTGGTCCTGCTGTCTGTGATGAGAGGCCACGGTGATCCTGTGTGGTGTTCTGTGGGGCTGAGTCTGAGAGTGCTGGGACTGCATGCTGTGGATTACTTGGTTCCCCTCACTGCTTCCTTCCAGCAAGGAATGCGGTGACCTATTTGCTTCTCTCACTGGCCAGCAGAATCAGTGATACACCTCTGCTTGGATGTTTGCTATGTCCCAGGTTGTATGGACAGAGGGGACCCTCTGGAGCAAGCTGAGAAGCTGAAAAGCTACTCCAGGAAGGGCATAAATGCTAAAACCCTCTGGAGTGAATACAGCCTAAAGCAGACAGTATACCACTGAATGACCTCACCCAGGAGGAAAAGTAGTAAAGGACTCAGTAGTCACACAGCAAAAGTGAATGTAAAACACAACAGAGCTCAGCTGTGACCCGCTATCCCTTCCCCTTATCTGGTGAATTCCGGTACTGCAAGTCCTAGAAAGAAACTACTGACCCTAACATCTCAATAGGAAAGATTTTTAAAAATTTATTTCCCTTTTTCTTTGTTTGATTTGTTTTGGTTCATTTATTTAGGTTTTTATCTGTTGGGTTACTTAATTCTAATTTTTCTTCCTTTTGTTGTTACTTTTACCTATTTCTCTTTTAAATTCTTTACTGGATTTTTAAACCTCATTTTCCTCCCCTCCTCATCACCACTTTCCATCTTCTTTTTCAAACTTTACTTCCATTTCTCTCTTTCCTACTTTCTCATTTTTATTATTACTACTAATTTCTTAGCTTTTTAGTTTACTATAGAACATTATTGCTATTTCTTTTCATTTTTTTAATGGTGGTACAGTTATTGCTCTTGGTGGGCCTTCATTGTTTTTGGTCTATAAAATTATTGCAGTTTTCTATTGTTAAGGGTAATATAGTTGTTCTTAATATATCCCTGCCTGAGCAGGGATGGCTATAATGCTATATGATAGCATTATGCCAGGACCTGGTCCCCAAGTTTTTACTGTATGCCATTATCTAGTTTGTTGTTGAGTCTGTTTCTTTTAATTGTTGGATTCTTTTCTATTGTTAATGGTAGCATACTTAATTGGTTTTACTTGTTTTTTAACTGTATGTCAATATTGTGTCGTTGACATTACTGAAGTTCATTTTGTCCTCTCCGGTTGGTACTGAGAATCAAGCCTTCAAAAAGGACTGGGCACTAAGAAGACCCTTGAATAAAAATCGGAGAGATGGTAAACTCTCAACACAGAAGCAAAAGAAATATGAAACTACAAGGCAACATAACTCCAAGTGTCTATATTTTTCAGTAATCAAATGAAAAAAGTCAAAGTGAATAAAACATCAAAGAAATAAAAGAAAAAGCAATTTATTCAATGATTAATGACTTCAAAGAGGATACAATAAACAGCTGAGTGGATTATGGAAAACAATGCAGGATAAAAAGGAGCAATTCAACAAAGAGATAAAAATGCTGAAGAAGAACCCAAGATGGAACAGAAAGAAACAAGTCAAGCCACACACTCAGTGAGGTTTTGACAACAGACAGGGCCATATAGTAAACAGAACTTCAGGTCTTGAAGACCAGGTTGAGAAATTAGTACATGCAGACACTAATAAATACATTATGAACAAAGCATCCAAGTTCTTTGGGACACAGAAGAATAAAAAATGATTTTTTGGTGTAGAAGATGATGCAGACTAATGGAACAGAAAATCTATTTGATGAAATAATAACAGAAAACCCTTCAATCCCTGGTACCACCAAAAAAAAAAAAAAAAAAGAATAATAACAGAAAACCCTGAAAATCTTCAGAAAACTATAGATATCCAGATACAGGAGGGAGTTAGTATCCAAAATAGATACCGCCAGAGAAGAACCTCCCCATGTCACACTATAGTTAAAATGGAAAGAGTACAGAACAAGGGAAGAATATTGAAAGCTATAAGGAAGAAATTCCATGCCACTTGTGGAGGCAAATTTACCAGAATAACTTGCTGAAACCCTAAATGCCAGGAGAATTTCTGGGATGATGTATATTTAAAAAAAAAAAAAAGAAGAAGAAGAAAACTGCCCGTTTAAATTACTATATCCACCAAAGCTATAGTTCAAATTTGGAGAAGAATTAAAGACCCTCCAAAGTAATCATAAAGAAATTAGTGACCACTAAGCCAGCACTATAGCAGATACTTAAAGAAACCCTACAAACTAAAGAGGGAGCATAAGCTATTGATATTTAAGGAAGAATCAAACATTAGAAAAACAAATGATGGAAATTAGTACAAACCTTTGATAATAACTATGAATATAAATTACCTTAAATCTTCAATTAAGACCTAGACTAGCAGATTTGATCCAATTCTTTGCCTCTTGCAAGAAACATGTTTCATTAGTAAAGATATACACAGACTGAATGTGAAAGGATAAAAAACAATATTCCATTCAAGTGGAACTCAAAATTAAGCCAAGAGTAGCTATACTAATATCTCACAAATCAGACTTCAAGGCAAAATTAGATGAGCTTTAAAAGGGCCAGTACATATTGGTAAAGGGAACAATCTTCTGAGAAGATATCACAGTTGTAAATATGAACCAAACTTGAGCATAACCCAGTTTCATAAAAATGCACATAACTACCAATGCAATAACAGTGGATGACTTTGGTACTCCACTCTCATCAATAAATGGGTCATCTAGACAAAATGTTCAAAGAAAAATCAGAATTAAACTATAGAGCAGATCATAGGGACTTAATAGATGTCTACAGAATATTCCATTCAACAACTACAGAATACACGTTCTTCTCTGCAGCTCATAGAATGTTCTCCAAACAGGTTATATTATAGACCATAAAGCAAGCTTTAACATAAAAATTGAAACAATTTTGTTGCATCTTATCAATTAAGCTAGAAATTAATAGTAACTATAGCATACATCGAGATTGAACAGTTCACTTTTTAGTGATCAGTGGGCCATTGAAAAAATGAGGAAATTTTTTAAAATCTTAGAATCAAAAGAAAATATAACATACCAGAATCTCTGGGATACTGAAAAGACAGTTCTTTGAGGGAAGTTGATGCTATGAGTGCCTACACCAAAAGTTAAATAGATCTCAAACAAATAACCTAATGGTACATCTGAAGAAAACAAGAGCAAACTAGAAGACAAAAATCAGAGCTGAAATTAATGGGATAAAAACTAAAAGAACACATAGAATCAATAAAACAAAGATTTTCTTATTTTGAAAATATAAACAAGATTGATAAACCTCCAGGCAAACTCATCAAAAGAGAGAAAAGATCTAAGTCAATACAATTAGAGGTTCAAAAAAGGGATACTATGACAGCACTAAAATCCAGAGGATTATTAAGGGGTGCTTTGAAAACCTATATTCTAAGAAATAGAGAATCTACAAGCATCACATTTCTAAGAAATAGAGAGTCTAGAAGCATCACATTTCTAAGTCTATATTACCACCAAAACTGAAGTGAAATAATATTTAAAAACCTAAGCAGATCAATTATAAGCAATGAGATAAAATAGTAATATAATATTTCACAGCAAGCAAAGCTCATGAACATGAGTTCAGTACTGAATTTTACCAAACATTTAAAAAGAAGTAATATTAATATTGCTCAAACTAGTCCATGAAATAGAAAGGCAGAGAATATTTCTAAACTCATTCTACTAGATCAACATTAACCTAATACCAAACCTGGATAAGGACACAACAACAACAACAGTACAAAAAAAAAAAAAACAAAACCCTGCAGATCAATATCCCTGATGAACACAGATGCAATAAGCCTTACTAAAATACTAGCAAACAGAATTTAACAATGAATTTATAAGACCATACACTACAGTTACTCCAGTGAAGCAAAGATGGTTTGACATATGTGAATCTATAAGTGTCATACACCATATAGATAGAATAGAATTCAAAATAAAAATTACATGTTCTACCAGCCTGAACTACAAAGGGAGACCCTGTCTCAAAAAAAAATTACATGCTCTTCTCAATTGAGGCAAAAAGAGCCTTAGACAGAATTTAACATCCCTTCATAATAAAGACTACATAAAGTAGAAATTGTAGGAGCATTTCTCAATTTGTAAAGGCCATATACAACAAATCCACGGCCAGCTTCATTCTGAAAGCCTTTTCTCTCAAATTAGGAATGAGGCAAGGGTATACACCCTCACCTTTCTTATTCAACATAGTTCCTGACATTTTAAACAGAGCAATTAGGCAAGAGAAGAAACAAAAATAATATAAAAAAGGAAAGGAAGTCAATTTATCCTTGTTTGGAGACAATGTGATCTTAGAAGACACTGAAGACTCTACCAAAAGTCTCTTAGATCTAATAATGAATTAGTCGATGTAGCAGACTGTAAAATTAATATGTAACCAAGAGAAATATGGGTGCAATATTATACATTATGTAACTAAGATGCTTCAGGTATAACACAGGTTAAAGATTATCTTTCCTATTTATGACATGACAACGATGCCTCCAGTTTGATTGAAAAAAGCAGACAGCCCACTAATGGACTCATACCAACATTTTTTCTCTTTTAAAAAGCTCAAATTTTTATTTGTACCCAAGCAACATTTTTTTGGGGGGGGGTGGTACCAGAGATTGAACTCAGGCCCTTGTGCTTCCAAGGTAGGTGTGGTACCACTTGAGCTAAATCCATAGCCCTCAAGCAACATTTTTTTTTTTCTTGAGACAGGGTCTCACTTTGTAGTTCAGGCTAGCCCTGAGCTCACTATGGAGCCCAGGCAAGCCTCGAACTCAGCAATCCTCCTGTCTCTGCCTCCCAAGTGCTGGGATTACAGGCGTGAGCCACCACGCCTGGCGAAGCAACAGTTTTTGAAGTAATGCTTATGGAATTCTCCTGTGCCACACCTAGACCCTCTCCCCAGAGACATCCATTCTTCACATTTCTGTGTTCCTCCCTAGTATTTATGTTGGAATTTTCATATCATGCTGACGTTTCTTGAAATATAGGTTTTACACGTTTTTCTATTGATTTCATATCATAGTAAATAAGGACTTCATTTTTCCACACTGATGCCCATATTTATCTCCTTTCATCCCTGTGGGATATTTATAAAATAATTTTTGACAAAATCAATAATCAGCATTTATATTCTGAACCAAATAGTGAATTAGAGCTAACTTGGTTTCTTCTATGATCTTTTGTTTTTCCTGGAATTAATAATTGCTTCCACTTTTTCATTTCCCTGGTTTTATGAGGATCTTTCATATTTCCATCTAAATTTCCTAATATAATAGTATTTACCATAATCTCAAAAATATCATCTTTTCTTCTCTCGTTTAAGACTCCTAAGGGTCTCTCTGTTCAAATGTTCTAATATAATTAGCTGCTTGCTGTGCATGCTGCATATCAAACGTCATAGGATTTCTTGAGAAGTCATGGTACCGTACTGGGCTTGGAGACTCTGCCCTCTGGGTAAGCCTCCATTACTCTCTAACAGGCGTCAACTCACTAGCATGAGTCCTTCTCAGTGGCCAGAACCAGGGAGCCTATATCCTGAGAAACTACTTTCAAGTGATTCTGATGACCTGAGCTCTTCCGTGCCTAATGCCCAAACCTGGCCACATGTGCCTGGTCCCAGCGACTTGAATCTGTGCCATTCCAACGCCCTGGCTAGGCAAAACCAAAGCCCCAAAGCTTGAAGCCTGCACCCTCACTCAGCTATGACCTCCCGTTCTCAAGCTGGCTTTCTGGGCTTATCCACCCTTTGCAAAGTTCTTGTCTTGTTCTGTCAGCACCACCTATCCAATCCCGAGGTCTTGCTCCACTGTCTGGGCAAATCTGATGCTGCCTGTGCTCTAGTAAGTAGAAGGGATGCTGTTGCATGGTACATCTGTCCTCGGGAGCTCAGAGGAGGAAGTGATGGCTTCCGACTGCTCTCCCAGGAGGCTTCACACCGAAATGGGATTTCAGGAGAACTTTCAACGAAGATACTTTCACATATTCATAGAGAGAAGGAAGTCAAATCCAGGAAATATTTACCAAATATCTTCTGCTATTCCAATACAGGTACAACGATTTCTCCCAACAGCCATCTATCTCCCACCGAATCCATGCTATACAAGTACCACCTATATGCTAATTTACATATATTCATTGAGACTGTTCAATAATGCTACAAGGAAGACATGATTTTCCCCATTTTTTTTGACATACCGGAAAATGAAATATAGATGAGAATAATTGTCTCAAGGTTTTTAAGTGCTAAAAGGAAGAGTGGGAGCCCAGGCTCGAGACTGGCTTATTGTTTCTGTATGCTCCTGCCGCTGCCCTGAAAAAGGAGGAAAGCAGGTGCCCCTCTGGGAGGAAGCGTCTCCTCACAGGGAGACATCTGCAAATGAAATGTAAATCCAATCACACCGAGTCTCTGCAGTCAGCACAGAGGAGCGAGACCAGCATACACCTCCCTTCCTCGCTGGGGACCCTTATTCTGGCAGCTGCCGTAAAGGTAAACTGATGCTGACAATTCAGTGGCCGCAAAAGTTGCCTGAGAGGCGAGGCGCGTGGTCAAGCAGAGCGCTTCCTGCCTCGTCTCTCTGACATTCTCCACAGTTTTTGAGGCATTCGCTCACAGACTAAAAATACGGTTGGAAGGGGCCCCAGGTCCACATTATTTTGTAAAACGTGTTAAGTGCTTTTAGAGTTAGGCGAACAAGAGCATATTTGATTTTCATTCTATTGAGAGCTAGTTTTAACATTTAAAGTGCATGAAACAACCAGACTTCTGCATTTCAAACTCCAGTATATGCCAGTGTGCTACGGTGCACAGCCCTGGAAATACACAATACATGAAAATCTAGGTTTACACAAAACAAAGGTTAAATTATAGGAGATCATTTGCTTATAAGCAGGTTCTTAGAGAGGAGTTCCAGGAGTTTGGGACATCTGAATCCCGGGTCAAACCCTGCTTCTTGCTTGTATAACCTTTCTGGCGCTCCGTGTTCATCTCTGTGAAAAGAAGCTTTGCATAAGCGATTTCACCTGTCCCTCAAGGTGAACCTGAGGATGTAGGAGGGCGTAGAGCATCAGCTTGGAGGGGCCATAAAAAAGGAGGGCACATCTGATGACACAGAGAGGGACAGGGTGAGGGGAGAAGTCCCTTCAAGGAGTGGAATCGGGGCACCAGCCCCTAGCCGGCAAGCCTCGAACACTGCAGTCTTGATCCCACACCAAACAGAATAGGAGCTGTTCCAGATTCATTTTCCTGCACAGCATCACCCTGCAGCCCTGCTACTCAGTTAAACACCGCAGCTCCTGAGTACATTTTAATTTCTGATCATTAGTTACAAGATTTTCTTCTTAATTCTGATTCAGCAGGTTTTGCTGAGACAGCTCTTTTTTCTCCTGTGTTTTGGTCTCACTGCACAGAGCCTATTCAGGCAGACAGTAAATCCAGGTGGCTAAGCTCCCTCCTGGGAATGAATCTTCTGCAGCTCTGAGGACACAGCCGCAGGGCGGTGGTAGTGACAAGGTAGATCCTCCTCTTAGGCTTCTTTACAGACGACTCTGACTCTGAGGGAGCCTCGTGATTCAGGCCCCAGGACATAACCCCTCAGGTAATTATACTGGGAGATAACAAGATTCCCACTGAACTCAACAGCAGGCAGATCAAGGGAAAGTGGAAGAAAGAAACAACTCAGGACAATTCCTCCAAACAGGTTCCTGCTTTCTGCCTCTTTTATTAGATCACAGGTATCATGCAACTGAATTTGCTGTTGGTTTATGTAACCGGGGAGGCACCAACAGAATTTTGTAACCAGCGAGATTGGTCTTAAGCCAAGCATCCTCCTCCTCGGATGTAGCTGCTTGTCGAAGGTGACTGGCAAAAGCAGGTTTATTGCTTTCCTTGGCCTGATAGGCCGCCCCCTTCTCAACCCTCTACTTAGGAAATCAGTGAGCTCATCCATGCTAACTTGTTTTCTCTGGTTAGAATATCCTTCCCAAGGACCAGTGGTATTTTTAAGCATTGTTAATTGGAGCTAATACTCGTGGAACATTTATTAAGTGCCAACCACTCTTCTGAGTCTCTTTTGTTTTTGTTTTTTTGAGACAGGGTCTCGCTTTGTAGTTCAGGCTGACCCTGAGCTCACTATGTAGTCCAGGCAAGCCTCGAACTCAGCAATCCTCCTGTCTCTGCCTCCCGAGTACTGGGATTACAGGCGTGAGCCACCACTCCCGGCCTTCTGAGTCTCTTTTGTGAGTTAATTCACACTTTACTGCCACACCAAGTCTAGGAAGTAAGTACAGTAATTATCCCTATTTTACAGATGAGGAAATTGAGGCACAGAAAGGTTAAATGGCTCTTTGTAGTTAACCTGCAGTACGTGGCAGAGCTAAAGTTTGACATCTAGAACCAAAGTCCACACCTTTAGAATTGCACTTTGTTTATGAAGCTGTTTTGTTACAAGGCACATCTGGAGTGACTGAGTGGTAAGATAGCTCAGTCTCAGGGCCATAATTGGAGCCATAACAGGGATAGGGCTGTACCTAAAGAAA
This sequence comes from Thryonomys swinderianus, assembly GCA_004025085.1. Taxonomy (NCBI): domain Eukaryota; kingdom Metazoa; phylum Chordata; class Mammalia; order Rodentia; family Thryonomyidae; genus Thryonomys; species Thryonomys swinderianus. The sequence goes on from PVIC010022778.1 coordinate 14,910, forward strand.
AAGACCTAGCTGGTTAGCTGAAAAGAAGTCCCATACAGTGAATTCCTATCCAGAGCAAGTAGTAAAGTCCAGTTAAAGCAGGGTCAGAAACACTCATTAGTACAGGCATCAGGGAGGATTTCTAGCATTTATGAGTACTGAGTTGGATCCCTAAATGATGTGGAATTGGGATCAGGAGTCAAAACTAAGTTAGGAATCCCTACCTCACACCATCTACCAAAATTACCTCAAGAGTGATCAGTGACTTAAATATGAAAGCCAAAACAAACTTTCAGAAGAAAACAGAGGAGTGATCTTCATGACCTCAGATTTATCATTTGTCAATGATTTTTTATTAGAAAAAAATGGCCTCTCTCAAAATTAAAAACTTTATACATCAAAGGATATTATTAAGAAAATGAAAACAATATATAAATAGGAAAAATATAAATCACATACCTGATGAAGGATTAATATCTAGTTATAAGCTCTTACAGCTCAATAACCAAGAGACAGTCTAGTTTTAAAATAGGCAGAATCAAATAGACATTTCTCTAAAGAAGACACACAGTTGGCTAAGAAGTAATGAAAAGATAGTTAACATTATTTATTAGAAAAATCCAAATCAAAACTATAATGTGATACTATGCATGTAGGTGGCTATAATTTTTAAAAATTAAGATTAAAAACAGAAAATGTATTGACAACAATGTGCAGAAATTTGATTCATCATGCTTTCCTGGTAGGAATGTAAAATGGCCTTGCTGCTGAGGAAAACAGTTCTATGGTTTCTCAAAAAGTTAAACAGTTACCATTTGACTCAGAAATTCTACCCCTGGATAGAAGCATAAAATAATTCAAAAGACCTATCTAAACAAATACAAGCTCATGCAGATTCACAATATCGCTATTCAAGGTCACCCAAAATAGAAAAACTTCAAATATCTATCAACAGGTGAATGGATAAACAAGTTGTCATATATGCACCCAGTGGAATGATATTTAAACATAAAAAGAAATGAAGTGTTGATACAGCCTACAGTGTGGATGATCCTTGAAAACATTATGCTAGAAGAAAGAAGCTAGTCACAAGAGGTCTTGCACAATTCCATATATATGAAATATCTAGAATTGATAAATCCATGGAGACAGAATGCAAATTGGTGGTTGTTAGCAGCTAGGAGAGAGAGAAATGGAAAGTAAGTGCTTAATGAGTAGCAAATTTCCTTTTCAGGGGTTGAGAAATATTATGGAGAGATTGCTACAGTATAGATCTTAAATGTCTCCCAAGGCCCTACTTTCAAGGCTTGGTCACCAGCACAAGAGCTATGCGGAGGTAGCAGAACTTCAGGAGGTGGGGTCTTGGGAGAGGGAGTTAGGACACCACAGCCCTCCAGGCCCTCCCTCTTCCTCTTTCCCTGTTTCATGTCCCACCTATGAGATGAACAGTGCCATGCGCTTGCACCATGACATACTAGCGTGGCTGCACATGGCCAAAGCAGTGTGGCCCCTCGGTGATGGACTGGAAGCCTCCAAAACTGGGCCCAAAAAGCCTTTGTTCTTTTTAAGTTGGTTTAATCTCAGGTATTTGTTTCAGTAGTGAAAAGCTGACAGACACAAAGACAAAAGTGGTTGCTGTGCAGGTACTAAATCTACTGAATCGCTCTCTTGCGATGGCTACTTCTCTGTTAGGTAAATTTCACTTCAATCTACAACAAGAAAACTGTAATTCGAGACCTTCGAACAACTGTGATCTCAGGCAGGAACAAAGATGAGCTCTCAGGTGTGTGACCACAGGTATTGAGTATGTGGGAACATAGTTAATGTTTGGGTAGAGTGGAATAGGGCTGTAGCTGCTGTCATTTGGTACAAAGTTGACTTAGTGCTACAGCTCCTGGAAGGTGGGCAGAGCCAGCAGAGAAGATAGACTCTGTCCACCGGGGCGAGGAGGAAACCTTGGTTGCTTTCCAGGTGGGAAGTTAGCAGCAGCTGCTCTCTGTTGGGATCCGTGACAGGCAAATGCAGGTGACCAGGGGACATGGTGCAGCTTCCTATGATTCAGGGACTTCTGGTCTCCCTCATTCTCTCAAGTAGTTGGATAAGCCTGGAGCCTTAGACCAATGCATTTGGCTGATAATGAATCTCAAGCACAAAGGCATAAGAAGGAGGGGTAGAGAAGGAGGGAACATTGGGTTGTTTAGAAAATGAACAAAACAGCTGGAGGTAAAGCTTTTGTTACAGGCTGCCATCTCTGATTCATGCATCTTTATAATCTTGACTGCAGTGTGAACCAGCCAGGAAGAGCGATTAGCATCTCTCGCGCTGCACTCACCAGCATGGGGTTTATTGGAAGTAGATGCCCATTTCACAATGCCAGGCGTGTGCTCATCACTACGCACAATGGGCTGCCTGAATAAGAGCCACCTTCCCCACCTGGGAAGTGTGACCCAGCAGTGCAAGGCCCAAGGGAGGAGTTCTGGGCTCTGTGGGGGACCGCTTGCTAGGGCAAGGGCTGTGTGGCCAGCCTGAGACAGGCGGCAGAGCTTCCAGAGCTGCGACTTCAGGTCTTTCAAGCCCTCTCTTCATCCTCAACTGGGAGCAGCAGAAAGCAGAGGAAGTTGTGGAAATAAACCAGAGGCCTCTGACATCTCCCTCCCATGTTCCCACTCTTCCTCCACTTCCTTCCTAAGGCAACTCTTTCCCCCCATTTCCCGTTGGTCTGCCCTGTGGCCCCACATCTCTTTGAATTTATCAATTACTCTATCCAAACTCTGATGCCTCAGTCAAGGCGAATGAATGGCTGCTCATTTCTAAGGTGACCTTTGGCCTGTGACTGCTTCTGTCTACTCCACGTCGGGCCCTCCTGAATGCCACCTGCTGCCTTCGCACCCTCTCTGATTATCTGGACTCCTTCTCCAAGTCTTCCTTTCGATCAGACATGTTCTCTTTTCCTCTGAGCAACCTGGGCCTGCTGGTACCTCTCCAAAAAGATTTTCCTAATTTGTTTCACATTACGGCTATTTCCGGACTGCGCTTCGTCTTTCTTGCCTGGCTCTCTGGTCTGCCTGCGAATCAGGTCAGACCAGCCCTAGGCCTGACATGTGGGAGACGCTATGTGTTTGTTGAGTGAAAGGATAAATGAGGGGATGTGCCTCGCCTGAGTCAGGGGGAAGAGTCTCAGGACAGCGCCGAGCCTCCAGGGAGCCCCCAGCCATCCACTGCAGCTCATCCTGCAGGAAATGCAGCTTGTAGAGTCTCTTTGAGTCAGCCTGTGAAGAGGAAGCCCACCAGAGGCTCAGGCCAGGCTCTGGCTCCCTGGCAAGGGCCCCCTCCATCTCATCACGGGGCCCAGAGGAAGCGGATGAACACTTTTTACCCAAGGTGAGATGAGTCAGTCCTAGGGACCCTGAGACTCCCAGGACATATGGGGGAGGGGAGTCAGTACTAGGCGAGGAAAGGGCAGGTAGCTGAGCGCTCAGGGCCTGGCAGCCTCGTGGTCTAGACATCTACCCTGCTGGCAGGAGAGGGCCCAGCAGGACCGAGTCAGGGGCCAGGCCCTCCTTGATGAGTTGGGCCTCCCAGTGGGAGTCTTCTTTATACACAGGCCCTGGGAATATATTTGGATTAAGGCAGAAGCATATCCTCCTTGTAAACTGAACCCCACAGTGGGCCAGGGAGGGGAAGGCCCCACAGATGGGCCCAGACACCTGGCAATGGGCAGCCGCCTTTCCCTTGCCACTGGGGCTGAGCTAGAGGCCGCAGTGTGTATCGTGCTGCCGTCAGCAGGGCCTGGGCTCTGCTCTGTTACCATCCTGCACACCTCTCTGCTTTCCTCCCTTCCCTCAACTCTGAGGCCCAGGAAACAGGGCAGAAAAGAAAAGCGATTGACAAGGAACCATGCGAAAGCAGCGGGCCCGATGGAGGTTTTCAGGGACCTAAAGCTCAGGCAACTGGTGGAGGAGAGGGCATTTAAAAGTTACAAACGCAAAGCTGAATCTTGAACCCTGGAAACATTCACGCCGGAGACTGGCCGGAAACAAGTGTCACTACCTTCTGAGTAAAGCAGCCTCTGTCCAGTAGTGATTTATAGGGGTTTGGAGGAGAAAGGGCGAGATGATCCCCCAGCAGCGTAGGGGCCCTCCTGCCCCGTCTTCCTCTCTCTCCTTGGCTCCTCTCTAGCTAACCTGCGGGGCTGCCGGAGCTCGCTCGCTCCAGGTCTCCCTCCTCTCCCGATTACGAAATCTATTCTGCATTTCCCACGCGCAGCACCCTTAATATTAGGTCTGAAAACAATTTGCAATCAGTTGCACTAATTAATCTAATTGAATTTAATTTCCCGGTCTTGGTGTTAAGGGTGAGTGAACTCCATATGCTGACTTATGTAAAGCAATATGCAAATTTGTATCTTGAGCCCTGCAAACGTTGTTGATTACAAAAAAGGCTACACTGCAGCCCTAGATGAAGGAACCTCTCGCCCCCATTTCTGTCCGGAAACACCCCTACCTTCCAGCGGGCCAGACACAACAGTATCTCCTTACTGTGGCACCTGTGCCCTGGTCACCTTGTTCCCGTCCCAGAGTACACTGCGGGCCCCTCGTGTACTCTACCAATTCGTAAGCAGTTGGGCTTCTTCCTGTTGTCACCCTTCTCGCTCAAGGCTGGATCCAAACGCGCCTAGGCAGGGAGCGCACCGCCCTTCAGGTGATACACTCCCGAGTGCGGTTGTTGGGCGGTGCTTTGCGGCTGTCCCGGTTTCCTCCAGCAGGGGGCAGCAGAGGAACTGGGCAGGTTGGGGAGTGCGAACCTGTTGGAGGCAAAACCAGACAAGTGATTTCCCGCTACTTCTCAGCTCACAGGGAGAGCAGGTGGGGTTGCCAGGGGTGGCCGCGGATCAGGGGGTCGCGAGGCGCGACCGACCCCAGGCCAAGGGTCTTTGCAGAGCCTGCTTCCTAAAGCCTCCAGACGGGAGAGGGCTGAGAAGAGCCGCTCCTGGGCCCCGAGGCGAGGCTCAGCAGGCTGTGACCCTGCAAGTCAGCCCAGTTAAACCCAGCGTCTCCGCCCGAGGTTTGCTTCAGAAACCCCACGGAGGGTGAGGAGAATTGCATGGAGTAAAGAGAATACCAAATGGGCCATGAGTTAAAAATTGTTGAAACTGGGTCATGGGTCCGTTGGACGTTATTATATTTTTGTATTTCCATATGTTTGAAATTTTCCTTACAAAAAGATTTTTTTTTTTTTGAGAAAGGGTCTCGCTTTGTAGTTCAGGCTGGCCCTGAGCTCACTATGGAGCCCAGGCAAGCGTCGATCTCAGCAATCCTCCTGCCTCTGCCTCCCGAGTGCTGGGATGACAGGTGTGAGCTACCACGCCCGGCTCGAAAAGATTTTTAATGTTCTAATGTTAACACTGGATCTAAAATTGATCTTTTCTTCCAACTGAGTGGGAGTGGGCCTTGAACACGAGAAAAGCTGCAGGAGGCTTTCTCGGCCCCGCCTGCCATGCCCGCATAGCGTGGACCGAGGCTGCCCTCACCGCCCCGCGCGGGCTGCGTCCACGGCGAGTCCGAGGTGCTGAGACCATGCGGGCCACGTCTGCCCCGGAGCTCCTTCGGCCCGCTCGTCAGTCGCAGGAAGGATGAGGATGCGGGAAGGAAAGGGAAGCCCGGATTTGGAAAGAATCTCTGCAGAGAAGCCTTGTCTGTTTAAGCAAATGTAATTGCTGCGGTGGGGGCGGGGGAAGTATCTTGCCTGAGGATCCCCGGATCAGCCCTGGGTCCCTGCATTAAAGAAATGAGGTGTCAGAGGGGAAAAGAAAATATTTTTCTCTGACAAATATAACTTTAAGAGGATCAAACTGGCGCTATTCAAGCAGCCCCAGGAAGAGGTGAGAGCTGGAGAGACTGAGCAGGGGGCCCCTGGCACAGAGACGCTGTCTCGGGGCCTGAGGGCAGAGAGGGCAAGGGAGGACTCCGGGAGGGCCAGCGTCCCCGGCAGGGGCACAGCACAGGAGACCAAGGTGCAGAACAAGAAGCAGCACTGCATGTGGAAGACAGAAGTCCCTGGAAAGCACCGGAGAGAGATTTCCAGGGAGGATGTTCCTTGAAGCCAGAGAAAGAATTTGAAGAATCTGTGTGGCTGCGTCTCCTTTGCCCTCAAAAATTATATAACACCGAAGAAACTGTTTTGTAAAAATAAAAGCAATTTCCTAGGTTAGGCCTATTATGCATAAAATCCATCTTCTCGAAATATAACTTTCCCTCTAGTGTATTAAGTATACCCGAAACATTATTCAAAGGTGTTCAAGAATAATGAACAACTTTCCAATTTAGCCTCTGATGGGAAGAAGAGTATATTAATAAGAATAAATCCAGTTGAGAACACAGAAGATAGAAGACAAGAATCAGTTAGTTAAGGACAATGGAAGAGGTCCCCAAAGACACAGACCCTCCCTACCTCCTTTGTATAGGATTTTACTTCACCGTTACCATTTAAAAGTACTGTATCCTTCATTCAGCCCATATAAAGGGTGTACATTGTGGCATAGTACACTGAACACTGATTCGTTTATCTCTCTTTGTGGTTCAAGGTGACCTTGAACTCACTATATTGCCTGATCTGACCTTGAATTCATGGCAATCCTCCCTCAGCCTCCTGAATGCTGGGACTAATGCATGTCCCACCACACTAGGCTTTCCATACTGATTCTTATTCACTTTAATATCCTTGTTCCCACCGCAAGACCCGGCATTATACCCTCCAACAAGTAAATGTAAATGTAAGGGACTGACATAAAACTAGGGCAGCCCGTTCACATTCAGGATGTTCTGGAAAAGTCAGATCTAATTAAAATTTAGCAAATCAAGTAATATTTTAATGGCAGCAGGGGAGCTCACTGCTTACAGGAACCCAATGGGGAACCTTACTGTAGAAAGAGAATCACCTCCTCAGGATTCTTTAGTTTTCAATTTCTCTATGCAAGGCCTGATGAGTGTCCTAAGCCAGGCACACTCTTCAGAGTTTCCAGATGGTTCATTCCTCAGCCCCTGACACTGCCCACAGCTCTCTGGTCTCAGCAAGATCTGGCTCCTGGGAGACTCTTGCAAAGAAAGACAGATTCTGATTCAGATATTAGAATTTACTGAGCGCCTCTTGTATACTCAGTTCTCTGTTAGGCACATTTGTTTATGTGAAAACTCCTGGCATCATGGGTACAATAGGCCAGAAATCAAATCCAAGGTCGACTTTACTAGCAGTTTTATGCTACGCAAGTCACCTTTATTTCTTTTTCTATTTGTACAATATTTATGCATGATAGACTACCTGAAATTCAGCAGTAAATTTCAGTTAAGCAGCATCACTTATCATCGCTCCAGAAACCCAAGTGCTCGGAAGAACCCAGCCCCAGCCCTCCCCCTCCCTCTCCTCTCTCCTCACCTGCGCAGGATTGCTGCTTCCACCCGCTCAAGTCTGTCCCCAGGTACAGTCGGATGGATGTACAGCCAAGAATCTTTGTCTCTAGTCTCCATTATTAGATAGATCGGAACTCAAGAAAGAATTCAGATTTATCTTGGGTTGAGTTCTCCCTACGTGCTGCACACTGTGGTGTGCGTGGTTACTCCCTTCCATCCAGACCACAGTAGTCCATCACTGTGGCTGTTGTAAAGTTAGAGGAGCTCATTCCTATAAACCGGCTGTGATATGGAAGCGTCCAGTTTGGACAGAGTATGGCAGGTCAAGTCTGGCTGGGCTAAAACAGCGGGTAGGACGTTTCGGTAGGAACAATGGCCGAGCCAAACTGGGCTGGGCCGGGGATCACTGCACCGTGTGTAAACAAGCAGTGAGGTCTCCACGAGCAGAGGGTTGCAGGGAGTGTGTAGGTGGGTGACACCTGCAGTGACGTTTCGCTGCCTGTTTATAATTGTCCTCGATCATTTGCAAGTTTTCTCTAGGCACTCCTCCACATTCTGCTTCAAGTGGGGAAAAGGAGTTGTTTTTTTTTTGTTTGTTTTTGTTTTTTTACCAGCCAACCAGAATAGGTTGTGATCAGAACAGATGCAGAGATGAGCTCATTAAGTATATTTTATAAATTAACAAGAAAGATGAATCAGAAAAATAAATAGCACAAGAGAGAAGAATATAAAACAGATAATGCACAAAAGGAAAATGCACCGGTGCTGTTTGCTTATAGTAACAGTAGGGAATCTTACTTTATACTAACTGTTCTGAGTGTGGAAGGATAGACCCTCAAAAGCCAAACAGACAAGAAAATAAACCAGTTGATGACACTGGAAAATGGCAAGAAGCATTCACCAACCAAAGAGGAATTAACCCTTGGGAGGAGGGACCCAAGCAGGTAAGACTCCTGTTTGTGCAGCCTCTCCCCAGCTTGTGCCTTCCCTTCACCCCCAGTCTAGGATTTTCAACAGAGACCCCATAATCCAGGGAAGAAGCCATAATCTTACAAGCCCGAGGGATCAAAAAGTGATTTCAGGCCTGCCAAAACAGATGGAAATCAAGGAGCAAAATCTTCAGAAAGGTACATACCAAAAAGTACAGATACCCAAAATATTCTCATAAATTCTAGCCCAATTCTTTTTTTTTTTTTTTTTTTTAGACAGGGTCTCACTTTATAGTTCAGGCTGGCCCTGAGCTCCCTATGTAGCTCAGGCAAGCCTTGAACTCAGCAATCCTCCTGCCTCTGCCTCCTGAGTGCTGGGATTATAGGCGTAAGCCACCACACCTGGCCTTGTGGTATGTGGTACTGACTGTTGGTGAGCATGAGTCCCTAGACCCAGTATTGTTGTATGTGGTTACCAGGGACCGAAGCAGGGACCTTGCGCTTGCTAGGTAGGCACCAGAACCACTGAGCTAACTCTCGGGCCCATCTAGCCCAATTCTTAATTGACTGAGAACTGTTGGTATGTAAGAGAGGCTCTAAGCAGTCCAGCACTAAAATCAGCTGATACTTTCAAAAAGACAGCTTGGAATTTTAGTCAAGCTAATTGCTGCTGCAAGAAAATTCAACACATTAGAATACAAGATAACAAATCAGAGTTTCCACAACATGTCATTCACAATATGTAGCGTATGTTTAAGAGATATTAGACATGAATAAACAGGAATTTTCATATAGTGTTGGGAGAAAAAAACAGCCAAAAAATCTAACCCTGGTTGTTGGAATAGCAGAAAAGAACTGAAAACAATTATTATAAGTCTATTCAAGGGCTTGACAGAAAATACACAGCTAATAAATGAAAAGATGTGGAATCTCAACAGGAAAATAAAGAAACAAATGAAATATCTAGAGTGAAAAAAATGTAACAACTGATATAAAAAATATTGACGACCTTAATAGAAGATTGAGGGTAGAGAAAAGAGTTAATAAACTCGTTATGAGGTTAATAGAAACTTTCCATAGTAAAGAACAGAGAGGAAAAGATGAAATAGTATGAACAGAACCTTGGAAGTCTGTAACAATAGTAAAGCAATGAAAACAGCGTAACACAGCCCGTGCAAGTGGACTGCAGGAAAGGATGGACGAGGAAAAGAATGAGGAAGAAAAATAGGCGAAAAAATGATGGCTGAATAGTTCCCAAATTTGATAAAACATAAATGTATGGATCCGTAAAACTCAGTGAATCCTGAGCAAACTAAATCCAAAGAAAAAGAAAGACACAGAGACAAGAGGAGAGAGAAAAAGAGAGAGAAACAGAGAGAAATGGGGTGGGTCTAAGAGGGTTGACTGTGTTTGCAAGTTTTAACAGGCTGGTGAAGGTTGGGTTCTTGAAAAACAGTTTTTGTGTGTGTACGTGCACGTGTGTGTGTGTGTGTGTGTGTGTGTGTGTGTGTGTGTGTCTACTGAGGGTTGAAAGAAGAACGTTTGTACTGAGCTACATCTCCAACCCTTTCTAATTTTTTGAGACAGTGTCTACTAACTTACAAGTTGCCCTGGCTGGGCTTGAACTTTTTTTTTTTGAGACAGGGTCTCGCTTTGTAGTTCAGGCTGGCCCTGAGCTCACTACGTAGCCCAGGCAAGCCTCGAATTCAGCAATCCTCCTGCCTCTGCCTCCGGAGTGCTGGGATTACAGGCGTGAGCCACCACGCCTGGCCCTGGAGGGCTTGAACTTTTGATCCTCCTGCCTCGGCCTCCCAGGATACTGAGATGACAAGTGTGTATCACCATGCCTCAGCTAAGAAGAAAATATTTACATACAATGGAGTACTACTTTTCTATAAAGACGGATAAGTTTGAGGCATTTATAGGAGAGCTGATACACCTTGAGACTATAATGTTAAGCTTAAATAGTGCATAGTATCTCTTATATGAGAAACTCAAAGTATACATAAAAAAATAGAAGATAGATTTTAGGAAACAGGGGGATTAGTCTTTTGCAAATGTAGAGCAGATCAAGAGATGGAAGCAGGTGTGTAGAGGAAGGTGACTGTACAAAAAGTTAAGATGTGTTACATCCATCTACCGACTCCCCGTGAGGAAGGTCTTCATTATGTATGGCAAATGTGTGCTAAGACATGTCATCAATACAGAAGGAAACGCTCAGCACTGAAGGACAGGCGAACAGCCCATGGGAAGGAGCCGAGCCTGAGGTTGGGACCCCGAGGCTGAGCGGATGAAGCAGATGGGGACAGAGAATAGGACAGGACCAGGCTTCTTAGGCCATCACTGACTCTGGCTTCTCTCTCTGGGACTCAGGAAGCCCCGGGGCGGCACGCACGGGAACTTCATTGTGTGACCGGCATCTTAAAAGGCTCGCTCTGACTCTGGCTGGAGAGAAGCAGAAACAGGAGGCCAGTGGGGAGGAACTGCGGCTCTTCAGGGAGGGTGGAATTGCATTACGGTTTCAAGTCAGACTCAACAGGATTATGTGGTTTGTAATCACACAGCTGCTCAGTGTCTGAGCTGGAATTTGTATCTGGAACCATCTGACTCCAAACCCAGCATCCAGCTGCCCAGAAAGGGAAACTGAGCTCAGAGCTACAGCGACGCTCGCTTTGCTGCCAATATCCTCGCAGTTCGGCCGTCCTCACCCCTCGGCCCCATTCCATGTTCCATGCAGGGCCCGCTCCGCACTCCTTCCAACCCTCCTGCCCCGAGGCCGGTCTGCGCAACTGAGGTAATCACAAAACTATGGCCGGAAGTGCCATTTGACTTCGTAGGGTTGGTTGTAAGGATTTTGCAAACTCTTAAAGCAGGCGACATGGCGGCACATGCTGGAGAAACTGAGGCACAGTCAAATCAAGACCAACCCCCAGGCTCGCGGGCCGTTTGGGCACGAAGGCCCCTCCTCTCTCCTTGGCTCGTTTGGAGTCTCGCGCCTTCTGGCTCGGACACAGCTGTTACCACCTGAGGCCGCTCTTGGGCTCGAGTGGCTCCATCCTCAAAGGCGCGTGAGCTCCACAGCCACTCAACAAAACCACAGTGAGTAATTGTTAGTTTCTTGCCCAAAATCCATCAAGAGAGGAGCCCTGGCATTTATCTAGCTGTGAGAGATCGTTATCTGGGGGCAGTGTTCTTCCCGCTGACAGTATCTTCTAAATAAGGGTCAGCCATCCAGAGGTCTGTCTGCTGCTGATTTCTTCCTATGAGATGATAAACTACATTTACACTAAGGTGTGGGGAGGCTGGGGATGAGGGGAGGGAGTGGGTGATTAGGGAGGGGTGTTGTTCCGCTGCTGAGCCAGAGAAACTGGCCTGAGTTTCCATTCTGACACATTGGTTGTATGACTGTTGGAGAGAAGATATTATACCCAATGCTCATTTCCACTTCAGCATACCTTCCTACATTAATGGAACCTGCAAGACCAAGTTCTAGGGTGTTTGGGGGTAAAACAAAAGGATCTTGTGACTTGTATTCCTACTGTTGGTCAAGAATCTAGAATGGATTGGGATCCAGGGGCTCAGAGTGAATTTACATCAAAATAGTCGCATAGAGTCGTGGGCTTCAGAAGACTGGGGTTCAAGTGTGGAGCCCAGCAATTCCTGGCGCTAGACCTAGGCAAGTCCCTACACTTCCCAGGCCATTTGCTAACAGAATGGTAAGGGTCCTTTCTCCCAGTGTTGCTGCAGTGAAGAGTGCGGGAACACTGTGTCCACCGCGGCCTTCTCCACCCCGGGGGGTCGCCGGTCCTGTTTGAGTTAAGGGCTTTTTCTTCATGTTGTTAGGACTGTGCTCTGAACCAGACGTGGTGGCACAGGCCTGCCGTCCCAGCACTCTGGGAGCCTGAGGCAGGAGGATCTCAAGTGTGGGCCCAACTCAGGCGACTTAGTGAAACTCTGCCTCAAAATAGAAAATTAGCCAGGCATGGAGGTGCACTGGACTCCCTAGTGAGTTCCAAACCAGCTGAACTAAACAGCGAGACCTTGCCTCAAGTGATCAAAAGAGAAGATTTGAAAAGGGCTAAGAGTGGAGCTCAGAGTGAAGGCTCTGGGTTTGATCCTTGGCGTTTATGTGGGGGGGCGGATTGTGTTCTCTGCACTCTCCCCATCTTTCTGACTTA
>PVIC010022779.1:0-27296 GCA_004025085.1 Thryonomys swinderianus
TCTAATTCTCTGTTCGGGAGACTGAAAACCGGACAGAAGCCTCGTGGGACCGTCGACCCAGTGACAAACATTTGTTTGCATCAGGTCCCCAGCAAGTGCTGGAGGTGGAATCAGCCAGAAGGGGAGAAGGTCCCTGCTCTGGAAGCTGTTATTCAAACAGGAAGTGTGGGATTCCTCGTAGGGCCTGTAAGACTTAACACCCATCTGCCCTGTTTGAGCTCTGATTCATTCAGAAAAAAAGGGAGATTTGGGCACTAACCTGAGTTAGAGGAGTCACTTCTGAGGGCGGGGGAGGGTGCCACACGCACGAAAACAGGACTTCATGATCTTATCATATTTCATCCCAGGGTGGGTCTTGACAACCCCAGCACCGGAGGCTGGAGGAGGAACCAAGACGCAGGAGTGTCTGGAACTTGAGCCATCGCCTGCGGGTGACACAGGGGAGACCATACACTCTGTCTTCCTGATGCTTTTCCTGCCGCACTTTCTCATGCACAGTCCTTTGCTGCTTTCTGGGTGCCGTGCTTGGTGGATGCCCACCCTCCATTCTATTCTTGTGAGATTCCACTGAATCCCCACAGCAATACTACGCACTGTTTTATATTAACCCCCTTTGACTGATAAGCCACTCAAGCTGGATCAGTTACATAGAGTATCTATCCTCCCACAGCAGGAACCTAAGCAGATTTCAACACAGATCTACCTACCAAGGACTGGCCAGCAGCGAGTGGCTGGGGCCAACAATCTGACAGAGGCACAGCATGTGCATAAGAGGGTTGTAAAAAGTTTGCGGCACACATCTACAGACTAGACTCTGGCCTCCACAGGCCACTCCCAAGCATGTGTCATTTTGAGTAACTGAGTGTACAGGCTTCTTGTAGTGTTTAAGTGGGTAAACGTTCACTGTTTGATTAAAAATGTAACCCACTGCACCAGACACTGCAAACTACATTTTCTCTTCCCAGGCATCCATGTCTTCTTTTTAATGACTCTACAACACACTCAACTAGGAATTATGCTAGAGGCAGTTGGACTGGTGGAGGGAGAACGCACTGTTTTACAAGTCTTAGGCCCAGGGACCCCTTAGGGAACAGATGTTGTATTGAGCATTCACTCTTGAAAGCATATGGAGGCGGGTGCTGGGATGACGGCGGTGGACACTATTGACCCAAGGTTCTTGAAGCAGCTGCACAGGCAATGCAGAACTCACTAGACAAGTCAGAATCTAAAGTAGAACCACTGGAAGCTACCAAGCATCTCCAAACAGAACCCAAACTAACAGGGCAACTTCTAGAGGCCGAGGTGGGCTTAGTTCCATCACGAACTTGGACCTTTACTCCGAGCACTCATCACTCATAGTCACAGAGGAAATCCATGGCTTCCTCGTATTTGCTTCCTCATTGGAAGAATGAAAAAGGAGCTGCTGGGTGTGGGGGTGGACACATGGAAGCCTATGTGCTGCGGGAGGCTGAGACACAGGGATGGAGAGTCTGAGATCAACCTGGACAACGTAGCAAAACCCAGTTTTAGAAATAAAGGAGGAGAGCTGAAATTTTTCTCTTTAATTTAATGTAGTTTATTTCTTAAAGGAACATTTTTATAAGCAACAGGTTTGACAAGGGCAAGGTTCCAAGTAATATGGAGCACTCTAGGGAATGTACATATAAGACTCTGGTTTGGGCAAGTGCTGTTACTCCACTGTTGGTTCAGTGGGTCTGAGATGTGGCCAATCTTGCTTTGCTGTGTAGAGGTATTGGTACAGTCTCTTCAGTGTTTGCCTGACAAAGTGCAGGGAGTGAATGGTAATCCTAGTGGGGTATATTCAAATGGATATGAAAGCTGATTTCCACGTCCCAGAAGAATGAAGAAACCTTTAACAAATAACTTTCAGTTACAAGGCCTCATCTTTCACCTGTATGGTGAGTTGTGACCTCACCTCAAAATCATGTATCATAATCCTAATACTCAATGTGGCGCTACTTGGAGGGCCTTTTTTAGTTTTTTTTTTTCTTCTATACCAAGGATTGAACTCACAACTCTGCATTTGCAAGGCAGGCAGCAGCACCACTGAGCTAAATCCCCAGCCCTCACAGGGCCTTTTTAAAAAAGTTAAACAGGCTGAGGATTTGGCACAGTGGTTCTGGTCCCTGCTTTACAAGCACAAGGTCCCAAGTTCAATCTCCAGTACCAGGATGATGATGATGATGATAATGATGATAATGATGATGACGATGATGATGATGATGATGAAGTTGTAAAGGTGGACCTTGATACAATTTGATTGGTTTCTTCTTTATCAAAGAAAAGGGAGAAACACCAGGGGTGTGCTCACAAGGAAAAGGCTCCACAGAAAGACACAGTGAGCACACTGCCACCTGCAGGCCAAGGAGAGGACCTTCATCTTGGAACTTCAGCCCTCGGAATTGAAAGAAAACAGCGTTTAAGGCCTCCGTGGTGTGGTATTTGTCATCGTGGCCTAGCAGACAGATACGCTTAGATGTGAGTGTTGAATAGCCTGTGGGTTGCTGCTGTAGCCAATATAGGCCCTGGGGGTTCCCTGTTTTAGAAGGTGTGGCCCAATACATGAAGTCATGCCCTGCTGTAAACACAGCTCTTCTGGAAAAGCTTTATGGCTCTATTCTGACCCAAGTCAGCTACAGCCAAGGCGAGTGATAGTTCACCCCCTCCGATGTTGTGGTTAGAATTGTTCTACTACTATAGAATTGCCCAGTTTAATGCCACCGTGGAGACCTTAAAGCCATGGCCTTGTTAAAAAAAAAAAAATCAGAACTTATAGAAAATTATGACAGCAAGGTAGAGGATATAGTAAGTTTTTAAGACCTCATTTTTGCCAAGGAGCTGTTTTAGGTTTACAGCAATGAGAAGGTATCGAGATATCCCAAGTGCTCTGTTTCCAACACGAATAACTCCCCCACCATGAATATCTCCCATGGAATGGCTCATTTGCAGGTGTTGAATCCATTTCGACATGATAATCAGGATCATCAAAGTCACAGCTACATTAGGGCCTAGTCATCACCTTTTCAGTGGGGCCCTAAAAAGATTGGTGGCATTTAAGGTTCTTCATGGCTACAGGTCAGAAAGCCTCAAATCTTCTGAACTCAGGACTGCTTTGTATTCTTAAAAATGATAGAAGACCCCGAAGAATCTTTGTGTGTTCTAGACCTATTGTTAATTATCACAGTAGAAATTTAAACTGGTCATTGTTCACAGTGATTATTGATTTGAAAACAATAGCAAACCCATTATATATTACTATTAATAACTTTCTTTTTGGCAGTGAAGATTTAGCTCAGGGTTTTACATTACTGGAATATTCATATATGTGTGTGTGTGTGTGTGTGTGTGTGTGTATAAAGATATGGGAATGGGATCCAAGTTTACACATGAACTTTGTCTCTGTTTTTATACATACTTTATACACATAGCCTGAAGGTAATTTTATACCACATTCTTAATAATTGTATGAATGAAGTGAAGTTTAATGGTGTAGAATTTTCTATTTGTGGCATCATGTTAGCACTCAAAAAGTTTCAGATTTCAGATATTTTGTACTTTGTTTTTTGGGGGGAATAAGGCTGCTCAACTTGTAGTAGTACAAAGGATCTAACTCAGCTACACTTAAATGGAAGAGATACACAAAGTTGTCTCAGAGTGCACTAGCCACCAAGCACCTCAGCATGTGTTGGGAGCCATTCTGGAGCCTCAATGGTCCCATGATATCGTGATGCCCAAGGGAAAGATTACATCAGCTTAAGATCCTTGTGAACCCAGAATTATCATCACATGATGAATCATCAGATAAGTCCTGGGACTATAAGATCCTCTGAATTTAGGACTGTCTCCACCCTATGAGTCACCTGATATGTCCTATGAACCAGCCCAATAAATCATGGTAAACTTGGACTGTTTCATCTTCGCTGCCCAGAGCATTGGGCATTGATCAGGCACAAAGCTCAGCTTGTTCTCTTGTTTCTGTCCATTTGTTAATTATTTTTGCCATGTGCTGTCATGGCTTGCAGGAGACTAGGACTTACAGAAAAGGTTCTAGTAATGTCCCCCTTCTCTGCTCCCTACAAGTGTGCTCTCCAAACTAGAAGTTCTCTAAACCGCATCATTTAGTTTTATGGAGGCTTCATTTATGTAGGCATGATTGATTAAACCATTGGCCAGTGGTGATTAGTTAAGGCAGTCTATATCCTCTCACTTCTGGATGTGGGTGGGAGGAGTAGAGCTGTCCAGAGTTCCAGTCCTGTAGACATGCCTAGGTATCTCTGATGACCAGCCCCCTTCTGAAACTCAACCAGTAACCCAGAATCAACCATCTACCATTGCTATCACTCTGGAGGGTCTCAGCATCTTTTCTGCTCAGAAACTGGGGACTGAGACCAACTATTAGAGTGAAAGAGAGTCCGACCACCCAATCACTCAGAAATTACAAGAAACTTAGGATCTCTGTGTCATGAGCCAGAGGCAGAGATCAAATATGCATTTCTTATTATGTCCTAATGTTCCACACTTGGCCTGCATTACTGTGATCTATAGTGATAACCATATGCTTTGTAGAAAGAGAGAACAGAAATTGGGAAAGATCAATCTATTTATTGTAGCGCCTGCAGCAACCAGAATCATATAGAAAAGGAAAAAAAGGGTAAAATTTGGGTTGTAAAGACTTCTGGGCTTGATTCCAAGTGAAAAATTAGGAGAACAACAAGACAAAAATTGACTCTTTATCACAGAGGGGTGTCACAAGGCTGGCATGACTGTTCAGTCTCTGGTGCGGGCAGACCTGGTGTAAGTGTAACAGACAGGGGACAGCTTCCCTCGTGTTAGTTCAAGTCATTTCCCAGAGTTCACTGCGCCTTTCAGGAAGACCTGGGATTTTTCCAAATGTGGAGTGGGAAGCTGTTTGTTTAGATCTAGTCACCTAAGGAGAACTGGAGAACTCAGTCAGAGGAAACTAAGAAGGGAACTGAGTGGGACACACGGAAATCGGATTCGCAGACAAGCTGTGAGCTGACGGGTGGTCAGAGCTGGAGAAGGTGGCAGAGAGCGAAGCTTAGTCACAGCTGCTACAGGCTGCAGCACGGAGTGGAAGAAGAGCCAGTCACCGGGAGTTCGTTCTACCCTAGAACTCCCCAGTGGCCGGCTGCGTGACCTTGAGTTGTGACCTCTGCTGTCCAGACCTTAGCTCCCATCTCTGGCTTCTGGGAGGCGGCGTTCTCTAGTTCAGGAGCTCACTTCAGATCCGGACATCTACGCTTAGCTGAAGCTGATGTGTCATGCAGGTCTGGAAAAGCAATTCCAAGGCTTTTTCTTGTTTCGAATTCTCCTGCTGCACCGCGACAAGCCTTGGAGAGTGAAAAGAATCAGCTTGATCTGCCTAAGAGTCTGACAGCAAGTGGGTTACATCTAGTGGCCTTTGTCTTTAGGCACGAAGGGGCTGGTGATCTCAGCCTGCAGACACTCGGCAGCCAGCTGCCTGGTTTGGGGGCCCCCCAAGCTGCTTAGAAAACACCATGTCCTGCTCATCACTCGCTCTCACGGGTGCACGGCGGGAGCTCTGTGGATGCCAGGGGAACATGGATAAGGCTTTTCAAAGGCTGTTTGTGCGAGCTGTGGGCTTTGGGAACTAAGCAAAGCCTAGGCTTTGTCTACCTGGGACTCGATCTGTGGAGAAAGAAAACAGTCACCTTCAAAGAAGACTTGATAAAGGTCACGTGAAGGCAAAGTTAGTCACATATTTTTAAGGGACCCAACATCAAGGGTGACAGAGGGAAGGATTTTCTGCAAGGAAGAGCTCGTCACCTCCATAGAAGTAAACAAGTGTGTTCTCTGCGGCTCTGCAGTTCATCAGAAGAGCGCGCAGGCCAGGGCTGGAAACAGACTTCTTATCACTCGCTCCCAGAAATGTCCTGCTTTCCTCACTCAAAATCTGGGGCCGGGAGGTCGCCAGCGGTACCCCGGAGTGCTGACACTGAGTCCATTTTCACCCGCGGAGTCGCGTTTGGGTTTCTCCAACCAAAGCAGTCACGACATCTGCCTTTGGGGCCGGGAGTTAACATTGGTACCGGGTGGATTTGGCAGCCTGGACGCCAGCCCATCCCCACGGGAGGCTGTCATGGCCGTGGGTGACAGGAGACGCGGAGATGACAGAGGACATGATTCTTGTTAGACGACCGGCGTGCCACACCAAAATGAAAATGTCAGCTTACACTCCAGCGCTCTCTGGCCTGTTCCCCCTTTCCCCTGCTAGGCAGCCAGGCCTCGGTTCATCTTACAACCTGTGGGTAAATTCCTCCTCTCTAAGCTTCTGAGAATTTTCTCGGCATTCCTCACTTAAGCACCTCATGCTGTCCGTCGGGCTGTATTGTTGCTATGTCCATCAGACAGAGGGGACGACTGAGATCCAGCACTGAGCTGCCCAAGGTAAACAATCCTGGCTGCCTGCAGCTGACCCTGGCGGGACGCTTTTGTTTTATCCTTACCCTGTAGGCATCCATTTTCATTCCCTACCTGTTCTCCCAGCAAGGTTCTTTGACTGAACCTCACACTATCTCATTAATCTGTTTCCAAGAAAAGAACACCATGAGCAACACCAGCAGTGAATATGCTACTCGCGGAAAGCGAAAAGCATATTTCCAGGGAACATTTCTGCAGACTGAAGGTAAGCCTTTTCTCTAAAAGGTAAAAAAATAAAATAAAATTCTGAACAGCCTGAACCATGAACAGATTTCATATGTAAAACTCAACTTGTTTCAAGACCTACAAATGTCACCCACATTCCAACCAGCCTTGAAAACATTTCCACTCTCGTTGGCAAAGGATGGAAATCAGAGAGGCCTCACCGTTTAAATGATCCACTGTAGGGAAAAGAAGGGCCCTTTGGGGAGGAAACACACCTCCTATTCCAGGCTCCTCAGAAAAGCGCTCCACCTGAGCACAGGGGCCGCTCGGTCCCCTGGATGAGCCGCTCTTGAGCGCCAACACCTTTGGGGCACCGTGGAGAGTCAAGGGCGAACAAGACCTGGCCTCGACCTTCAGGACGATGTTACCGATGATGAGCTGTGATCTGTTCACCCTTAAAAGTCTGCCCATCGCGGTGAGAATGAGTCTGCTCAGGCCTCGCGCTCGGCAGATGCGCTAGAGGTCAGGGAGCTCCAGCCGCGCCGGGGATGCCGAGGTCAATCCGAGGGCCAAGGTCCACGGGGCCAAATGAGCACCTCAAGGCTCGCTGTTTGCAGAAGCCTGCCGGAGGCTGACTGACCATAGAGCTCAGAGGAGCCCAGAACCCTCGGCTTCCCCGCGTGCCCATCGCTTCGGGATCCCTGTTCTTGGCTCTCCGTCCCCGGGAACCACTTCCTTCCCAGGAGTCTGGCTCCGGAGTCTGTGTGGGCCTCCGAGAGGCGGCATGTGAGGAGCCGCGATCGGCTGTCCCAGGCCTGGCAGCAGCCGGGCCCCTGGCTGAAGGAGCAGCCCATGTCGGGCAGTGCCGGGCCCAGGTCCCGAGTGCACTCCATGGGAGGCGGCAGTGAGCGGCTGTGACAGCCAGGGCAGCCCCGGCACGGCAGCCTCTGCCACGCGCCTTCCCGCCCAGGTTCCCCAGAGGCTCCCCCAGCCTTCTCCCCGAGCAGGCCCCGGGCCGGACACGCGCACCGGCCTTGGGCTTCGCGGAGTTCTCTCAGCCGCGGGGCTGCTGGCTGCGCCCCATGTGTCCATGGGGAGACGGGGGACATGGAGTTCAGAAACTTTTGTGGTTGTGCACGTTTTTGGGGATTCAGCCTAGAGTGTGTGTGTGTGTGTGTGTGTGTGTGTGTGTGTGTTTAATTCTGAGTTGATGATATTGCTAAAATACTTAGTGCAGAGGCTAGGCTCAAACTCAGGATCCTCCTGCATCAGCCTCCCAGAGTGCTGGGGTTACAGGCACCCGCTACCCCACCCGCCCGGCTAAGAAACATTTCTACCCATAGGGCAGTAAGTTGCCATCTGTCGAATCCATTAATGTGATTTACATACCCGTTTTATTTTCACCGTCCAGCTTCCGTATTTTCTGCATTTTTACAAACACCGGTCTATGACCAGATGGAAAGAGCCAAGCAAACCGGTCCTCACCGGAGAGGGCTGGAGAAGCCGGTCTGGTGGAGACCCGGCAGGTGGGTCCCGGAGTCCCGGGCTGTGTGAGCGGCCAGGCTTCCGCTCCGACGCCGCCTGCTCTTCTGAGGGACCCGTCCCGAGGATCTGAGCTAGAAAGCGGAACGGGGTCAACGCCCAGCCGTTCCAGCGCCGACGCTGCCGAGGGCGGAACTGTGAATTATGCGCCTCCTGTGCGCCCCCCCCCCCGGGAAACCCCGCGAAGCCGACGGGCCTCATTTTACAGGCGGCTGCACCGAACGGAGCCCAGAGAGGTTGAGCGATGCCAAAGGTCACACCGTGCTTGGTTTCCTGATCCGCGAGCGGAAGCGGCTGCTGCAGACCGGGACTCGGCGAACTGCGCTGTATCGTCAGTCCAAGGCCAGGGCGGACCCTCTGTCAGCGCCGTCGCGCCGGACAGCAGCTCGCGGCCAAGCGCAGGGGGCGCACTGACTTCGCACTCCGGGGTGCGCGGAGCGGAGCGCCCGCCTCTGGGCTCGGGGAAGCTTGTCCAGCCGGAGCAGCACTGCCCCCTCGTGGGCATTTTGGAAACTGAACTTCCCGCTAGTCTCAGCCAAGCGATTACCCCGTGCTGAGCCACTTAACTACATACCCTGTGTTTCTTCCTACCCGGCCCACAGTTTTGCCATGCCGAGTGGAAAGTGCCATCTGTCCTTCCATCCTCGTGCCTGGTGCCTACTTCGCATCACACTCTTGCCCTTTGGGCTACTGCCAAGGAATAGAAGAGTTATTTGAGGTGGATGGTGTTGCAATGAACATAATCCCAGGTGCTCAGGAGGCTGAGGCAGAAGGCTTCCAAGTTCAAGGCCAGTATAGACAACATAGGAAGACGTCTCAAATTAAAAATAAAAGTGGCAGAGTGTGTAGCTCAGTGGCAGAATGTTTGCCTGGCACTGGATTCAATCTCCAGCACTGAAAAATAAAAGTTACTAGAACACAAGCACTGCCATGCATGCCAGTCTTGCCAGTCATTCTATTAACTGGTAAGACTGCTAATGGGTGGGTAACTCACACAGTGTAGACGCACTGGACAAGGGAACGACTCATAACCTGAGTGGGGGAAGATTTCGTCTTTCTATTCAGGGCAGAACTCAACTGAAGGCTTATGAGCTGTGTATCTCTGGAACTTTCTATTTAATATGTTTAGGCCACGACGAACTCCAGGTAACTGAAACGGTGGCGAGCGGAGAATGTTGTGGTGCTTTTCAGATTGCTGAGACGCTAGCTGGCACCCAGGACCTGAAGGAAGAGGGATTTCAGCAATCTCGGTCTGTGCAGCTCTGCAGGCTCCGCAGCTGAAACTGCACGGTGGAAGGGCCGAGCGGAGGAACAGCCTCGCCTCACGGCGGCCGGAAGCAGAGGGAGAAGGAAGGACCGGCAGGGGCGCGACCCTCGCCTTGACCTGACCTTAAATGGGCCGCCTCCAAACAGCAAGTCCGTTCTAACGTCCGTCACTCAGGCACTTTCCCAAAGCCCACCTCTGGGTGCGTAAGAGCAGTGGGAGGCATTTAGGATCTAAACCGTAACGAGGCTACTACTGTAATTTTTTCCTCTCCAGTGCGGAAGGTGGAACTCAGGGCTTTCCCTGTCAGCTGTATCCTCAGACTTTTTTACTTTTTATTTGGGGTCTGAGCAATCACTAACCTGCTCTGGCTGGACTCAAACTTGAGATTTTCCTGCATCAGGCTCCCGAGTATTGGGTCACGGGCAGGTGCCACCATGCCTACTACTAATTCCGTTTTATAAACACTTCGTTTTCCTTTTTCCCTCTTTTTTTCTCATGCAGGAGAATAGCCATAGGGCTCCAGCCGTGCTCGACAGCTGTTCTACCACTGTCTACAATGCAGCCACACTTTGTTTTCTTTTTAGTTCTTGCATTTTATTTTTTAAATCTTGTTGAAGCCTGGAGCACAGATGGGCGATGTATTGAAGTGGGTCTCGTTACAGAGGCGCTGGGGAGGGACGGGTGTAACGCGGGGTGCTCCTTCTCAGCCGAAGACAAGGCCACGAACCCCCAGCCTCCTGACTTCCATCCACATCAGCCTCCAGGGCCCCAGACGCAAAGCGGCGCCGTTGTTCCGAGAATGTCCACTGGAGGGCAGCAGAGCCGCGTGTGCGCGCATGGAACGCAGGAAGGCTGCGGGCTGGAGCCCGCGGGGTTGCCGGGTCCCCCGCCCTCGGGAAGGGGCTCTGGGCCAGGGTGGGAACAGCCAGGGAGGCCTTGCGGATCCTGATGGCATCCCTTCCTTCCCTCAGCCTCAGCCACTTCGCGCTTTCAGCCTGAGAGCCCCAAGTCCTCTACAGCAGGCTGTTGTGGGCCCTGAGAGAGGCTGTCTCCTCCGGGAAGACCTCCAGCCCTTTCTCTGTACACCCCTGGCGTTTCTTCAGCATCTCCTGCTCACTCTCGTCTCCGCTGTTCGTGACAAACCTGGGGCTCCTGGCGCGGGATCCTTTGCGCAGACGGAGTAAGTTAGTGAAGCGGGTGTCCGCGGAACGATCTTCCTTGCAGGAAGCCGCGTGGTCTCGGAGCAGGATGGATTGTTCTCATCTCCCGCCTCCGCTCTCGGCCAGCCCTCCCGGGGTGCACCCCACGCCCTGGGGCCAGGCTCCCTCTGGTGTTCGCACTCAGCACGGTGGCTCACCCTGCCCGTTTCAGGGTCCACCCTGGCTGGGGCGGCAGAAGGGGCCAGGGTCCTGCCCTCCTCTGTCTGCCGCCCTTCTTCAGACACAGCTCCTCCCTGCTTCCCAGAAGCCCCTACCAGGCAAGGGCTCAGGGGCTCCCTAGACGGACTCCCCGCGGCGAAAGAGGTTAGACCAAGCTCTGTGCAAAGCCTGTCAGAAAAGCCTTGAAAGCTTCAGCTACACCCACGGCCCTGCCCTGCAGAGAGACCCTGTCTCGCCGGCCGCCACACCCCTCCGAGGACGCGTCCGTCCCCTTCCCACTCGGTGGCCTGGGCGCAGAGCCTTCCGCCTGTTGTCTCTTTGCTGCTCCTCCCAGGTCCTGGGTCTCAGGACAATGACCGTCCGTCTCCCCAGACCTCAGCCTCAGCCGGTGTCCTCAGGCCCCTGCCACGGGGTACGTAGGGCGACTGCTTAGGACCCGGAGCCCTCTCCTTCATCTCAGGACCTGCCCCCTGCCGGCCCATCGCAGGGGAGTGACTGAGGACCAAGTACCTTCAAGTCTCCTGTGCAGCCCTGAGAAGACCGGATGCCCCGCCCCGGGCAGGGTCTCCCGTGTGCCATCAGGAAGGAGGTGATGAGAAGTCGCCCCCAAGTCAGAGCAAGGTTTGTTAGACGTGGGGCAGCTCACCTTAAAACCCCGCAAGCCCTGCACCTTCCCGTTAGGCTTTGTGCTCGGCCTGGGATGTGTGCTTGCTCTGCACAAACTCCATTCTTTCACGGCCCTGAGAAGGGCACCCCGGGCTGGGCCCCACAGTGGGCTTCTGCTTTTAGGTGGGAACCATTCACAGGCCAGCAAGGCCCCTGCGCAGGGGCCAGGGCCCCTTGTGTGGAGGCCACAGCCCCGCTCCCGGCCTGCTTCTCTCCGGCCCACGGGCGCCCATCCGGCACATGCGCCCTGGAGAAGCACGCGCCTGCCCTGGGCTTCTAAATTAAGATGTAAAAGTTAATTGTCTTATTGGACGGAAAAGAACCGCAGCCAACAGGAAGTGCTTAGGAGCTGTTGTTTCTAACTAACTTTTATAATGAGAGTTTTAATTTGGTATTGATTGTTGCAGGTTCTGTCGGGCCTCTCCAGGGGTGATGGAATCGAGGCAGGAGCTCTTCTGGCTTTGTGACGAATGCCTCTTTCAAAGAAAGCAACCTGGAAGAGCCCAGAAGGTTGAGAGTTTCTTTCAAACGCTCTGTTCTTAAAAGCATAACCAGTCTTTCTGGTGTGAGACCGGGGCCTGCCGGGGCGTGTCAGGGTGCTGAGTCCTGCCTGGCATGGAAAACTGTTTGCGTTTCAGGAACACTGCTTCCTTCCTGGACCAGGGGTCACCCTGGTCCTCCCCAGCCGCTCCCCTTTGATAGGATTAGGGCAGCCAGAGGCGAACTCATTTCACCTAACAGGCTCTGATGGCTCGAGCACAAACTCCCCAGGGCCCGAGGGAAATGCTCGTGGTTCTGAGGGAAGGACGGTGTCTCACGGGTTCCATTTCATTCATTTTCAGTGGAGAATTTCCAGACACGTCCAACTCTCAAACGATCATCCTCCCAAATATTTACAGATACATTTATATTTTTGGTGGCCCTTCCTTTTAGCTATTCAGTGGACGTATTCGACTTAGGCAACTTAGAGCTAGTGGGTTAATCTTGTGCTGTCTCCCCGAAAGGGGCCGAGTGGTTCTAACGCGGCAGAATCCTGCTGTGGAGGTGCCGTGGGAGGAGAGCGACTGCTGAGCTTCTCAGGAGTCAGCTCTTCGGAGAGCAGGGCCGCTGGCTCTGCGCCCTGTGCCTGTCTCCGCCCCCGCAGTGGGCTGTGCGCAGCTCCTGAACCACGGAGTGGTTTCTTTCCGAGACTCATGTTGAGACTTGATCTCCATTACGAAGCAAAAGGAAGTGGTACCAGTGGGTCTTTTAAGAGGTGATCAGGGTTCTGTCCTGGTGAGTGGCGAATCCGTTCCCGGGATGAACGGATGGATGGGTGAGCAGGTTAGCGGGTTGATGGCTGTCTTGATAGACAGCGGGCTTGCTGTCAAATTAAGGTGACTCGGTTTCTCACCACGGACACCCGTGTCGCCTTGGGGCTCTGCTGGTAGCAAGTTCATCATCACGTGCAGGCCTTTGACCTTGGACCAGCGGAGTGAACCCAGATACACCTGTTCCCCTGTGATGAAGGCCCGGCTCGGATGGGTGGGGGACAGCTGACCGAGACGGGCGCCAGGGGTCCAAGGCGGGAGGGGCCCCCGAAGAAGGCCCGGTCCCGCCTGCGTGGAGAGCCCACTTCGGGCGGTGCCGGGAGCCGTGCAGCGGGCAGCTGGTGGTGCCCGGGGCATCTTCAGCCCTGAGCCTGGGGACGGGGAGCAAAGCCCTGGGAGGAGCACTGTGGGCAGGGAAAGCAGCCAGGGGGCACGTGAGGGTGAAGCCCAGAGACCATGAGATCCCCCTGGGGCTCCCGCAGAAGCCTCACTGCTAGCTCTGGGGTCAGACATCCTGTGGACGCCAGCCCAGTGGAGGCAGAGGGTGGCAGGGGAAAGGCGCCATCTCTTCCTGGAAGCCCGGGGCCCACAGGGGCTCCCAGGGCCAGGCTACTTCTCCTGCTGTGAGAAGATAAAGCATGGAAATGGTTCAGGATCAGTTTCAATACTGGGTAAACTGAGAGCAGAATCCAGGAATCACAGGGCAAGATACAGATCTCGCCTTGTTTACTCTGCAAACAGAGTCCCACTGGGGCCCAACTGTCCTGTTAAGCTCTTCCTCTGCTGCCCTTTCACTTCAGAGTTAGAGGGCCTCAGAGGTGGAAAGCCTGGGGCTGTCCTTTCTTGAGATAGATCTGGGGCCTGAAAGCGGACTCTTCTTCCCCCACACATCTGCCTCCCTGGCGCAGGCTGAGTGCTGAGCCCTGGCTGTGAGCTAAGGATTCAAGCCCAGGACCCTGGAACGGTTTCCGAAGAGCAGTTACAGGACCCTACTTTTGCCTGAGGTATAGTCAGGTAACCAGGGAAGGCATGAACTCGGAGACAAAGCTGATGGGGAAAATCAGTATGAAGAACCTAGTGGCCTTAGAAGTCAGCGGAAGACCTTGGGGGGACCTTCGGGATTGCGTGGTGGAGTCCACTGTACCTGTAGGGTGTCCTGGGGCCGAGTCCCTGTTTCTTTCTCAGGGAGTGGAGCCTGGTTGACCCCGGCTGGGCTCACCCTGCCCCTCCTTGCAAGTGCCAGTCCTGGGGTGGACCGTAGACCACCCCTAGAGTGCAGTTGGCTGTTTTGAGGGTTCCTTCTGCAGTCAGGGCTTGTGGACCGGAGGCCAGTTGGGTTGGACACCCCTCCCCCACCACGGGCCAGGCCACTTTCCGTGGTATCACAGGAAAGCACACGGTGGGCAGCTTCCTAGCAGAGCCCAGGGATTGTCAGATGCACTTGCTGGGGGCAGCAGCTGGTCAGCACTAATGACCTATTGCTGTTTCTGCGAGTGTGTGTGTGTGTGTGTGCGCACGCATTTGTGTATCTGTGGCTATAATCTCCCTCAGTGTCCGCACTTGTAGATAGCAACGGTGCCGATGGCGTAGTGTAACCCAGTGCCGCCCAAAGGGCAGGT
This sequence comes from Thryonomys swinderianus, assembly GCA_004025085.1. Taxonomy (NCBI): domain Eukaryota; kingdom Metazoa; phylum Chordata; class Mammalia; order Rodentia; family Thryonomyidae; genus Thryonomys; species Thryonomys swinderianus. The sequence goes on from PVIC010022779.1 coordinate 14,432, forward strand.
CGGCGTGTCCGCCCTTCTGGAGCAGTGTTTTCCCTCAAAGGTCAGCCCGGGCGGTGGCTCACCTCCCTCAGGCCCTCGGCCCTCCTTGGCGCTGCACCGCAGGTCTGGGGGTGACGCTGTACACTCTCCAGGGCTCCGGGCGGGTCTCACCCCTGAACTCCCCGGCCTCGCCCCTCCCCCCAGCCCATCAGCCTCTGCACTCACGGGGCAGCAACCCGTGCAGCGGCCCGTCCCGAACCCCAGCCTGCCCCGGACAAAGGGAGACCACAGCCCTACCGGGGGGCTGTTGGCGCAGGACGGGACGTGGCCGTTTAGATGAACAGAGGCGGTGCCGGCACGGAGCTCAGCCAGAGGCGCGAGGCAGTGCTCGGCCAGTGCCCGCTTCTCCCCTCGGACCCTCCCTGATCGAGTCCTCGTGGCTTCCAGCCTCACTTCTGCTTTTTTGCTCCTGTTTCGTAAATACTACCAGTGAGCAGCGACCTTCCTAGTGCTCCGTCGGCCGTTTGGATAGTCCGGACAACGGCGTGGGGAAGTCGGGCCAGAACGATCTTGGCCTTGCAGAGGGGGAAGCTGGGCTCAAAGTCCTGGCTGTGATCCGAGCCAGAGGAAGTCTGGGTGTGGTGGGCTGGGCTCGTCCAGCGCGGAGCACAGAGGGGCTGACCGCGAGCTCCTCAGCCGGGGATGCTGCGGCGGTGGCGGTCCCTCGCTCCCAAACCGTTCGCTGCCTCCTGCGCGCACTGCCGAGTCCAGTGCTGTCCGCGCTGGCACGCTGCGCTCACGGGAGGCGGGACCACGGCAGCCCGAGGCCTTGTGGACATCACGTTTTAGCAGTGTACACCCGACTGCTTTCCGGACGATGGAGGACATTGCTGAAGGATGAATGGTTAGCCAATGGCCGGGAAATACGCTAAAGAATGTGAGCTTTCAGAAATAAATATGCTCACACCACACACACACACACACACGCACATTTTGTTCTGAAAGTCACCTCAGGGTCCTCCAGGAAACCTCAATCATAGAAGTTGTGCTTATACAGTGGAGGAATTCCAAATACTGCATATACCCAATCTTCCTACTCTACAGTTTTCTCTTCCATCTTAAAAGAGAAAAAGATAGTGTGTTCCTCAGAGTAAGACGTGTTAGACCAGAACTGAAGCGAGTGAATGTCTGGAATCCAGCGTCTGCGGCCAAGTCCCTGTGGAGGGCACAGCGTGGCCCCCAGTGGGCTCTGAACTGTACAAAGTTGAAGCCATCGGAGGGCAGCGTGTTCTGAGCATGGAGCGGTGTGCGGTGCTTGTGCTGTTGTTCCATGCACAGCGCAACACCCGGAGTCACCATCGTACCATGCTGCAAGGCTGGTGTCACTCGGAGGCACAGCACCACCCCGGGACAAACCACCGGCTTTGGAGAGAGACGGTTCCCCTGCACCGTCGAGTACGTCCTCTTTGTTGCATGGACGACAACCGGACAAGGGTGGCATTTGGGATCCGTCTGGGAAGTTCAAGGCCTCCACGTCGGCTGCAAGTGGAATCAGCAGCTGGGAACAGCTCCGTGAGCTCCGTGCAAGGAAGCTGCGGGCTGGCTCGTTTTAGGTCCAGTGTGGTGCTCCTAACTCTACCCAGAAAAGTGGTTCCCAAACTGAGTCCCACTGAAATGGCTTCAGAAACCGCTGTCCCTTCAGCAACTGTCCTACGGGCAGGAGCCCCAGGAAGGTGTTTTCAGCACAGAGAAGGAAAGCTGGGCTGCCAGAGTCTCCAGACTTGCACGGGCTTTGAGCGTGGGCCTGGGCCTGTCCCTGGCCCACCCTGTAACCCTGGGCAAGTCAATGCCGTGGCCCTGTCTCTGCCTCCCCTTGTGTAAACTAAGGGTCAGTTGCAGCAATGACATTTCCTCATTTGACCAACACCATTATAAAAACAATGGTGACCGATAACAGTTAGGTTGTGTTGCTGTGCTGTGCATGTGGGCTGGGCTCTCTGAAGCTCATTGAAATTCATTGTCCCTGGTCATGTTGGGAGGTAGAGATGGAGCCCTCATGAAGGGATCAGTGCCCTTCGAGGAGAAGGGGTTAACTCTTGCAGGGGAGGGAGAGTTATTGAGGGAGTGAGTTATACAGCTTCCTCGTTTCCCTCTTCCACTTCTTCCACGTAACCTGTTTTGCCCACGCCACCTCCATTCCTCTTTCAACCATGAGCTGAAGCAGCAGCAGGAGGCTCCAACCAATTGTTAATTGGGAGTTTCCCAGTTTCTAGAACTGGAAGGCAAAATAATTCTCTCTCCTTTATGCATTACCCAGCCTCAGGTGTTCTGTTATAGCAGCAGAAAACACACTGAAATAAGCACTTCATACTCTTCTAAGCACTTTATACATACATACTACCGATCCCGCAGTAGGAAGTAGGTATCATAATTATCCCATTTCCCACTTGGGGAAACTGATGCCTGGGGATGTGCTGGCTAGGAGTGGGGTGAAGAAGCAACCAGGCAGTTTTCGGAAAGTATAGGAGCCAGAAGAGCAGCATGCAGTGATGCTGGAAGTGACCTGAAGAGGGATGCCAATGGCCATGGGCATGGCTGTGCGGTGTCTCTCCTTACACTTCACTCATTCTCGCTGCTCCTCAAAACACCCATATGCCATGTGTGTCTACTACATGGGCACTGCAGGGCTGCCTTCTCCAGAGGACCCTCCCTTGGACTGAAAGCCAGGATCTAAGTTGGCATCACCACTCAAGGTCCAAACTCTACCTTTGGCAAACACCCCTGAGAAAATTCAGTGCTTTTTCTTTCTTCTCCGCCAAGGACAGTGGGCATGAACCCAGCCAGCTCAAGTGGCTCAGTTGGCCCCAAAGTTAGGCTCATGGCTGACTGAAACTAACAGTGTATGGAAGAGCTTTCGAAGGGTGAGCTGGGTGACTTTCAACAACAGGCAACGTTCTGAGTTTGCGTCTCCCCGGCACGGCCAGTGAGCAGCTCCACTCTTCCCCAGATGCTCTCACAAGACTCTGTGCAAGTCAACCTGGCTTACAGGAGGTGACCCAGTGGCGGAGGGCTCTCAGCCACCAGAAGGCGGAGCCCTCACCCTGGCTGGAGACTTGGAAGAGAATCCATTTCCGGTGGCGCTCAGACACTCCTGTGAAGCCCTTTTCCCATCAGCCTCTCAGAACTCTGTGCTTACCTACACTACACGAGGCAGCAAATATGGAGTGAACAAGACTGTCAGGCCCCAGGGATCTTTCTCGGCTTTAATGTTTCTTTTCCATGGGCCATTTTTCTAAGTTGAATAAGCTTCATTTTAAAGACCCGGACACTGGCCGTGCCATGAGGCTGCCTCTCTAACTGTTTAAAGACGTTTGCCGGGCACCACGTGGGCTGCCGACCTGCCAATGACCAGCCTGTTTAGCTGGAAGGGAGGGTGGAAAGATCTTCTCCAGCTGAGTTTCCAAGGAATAAAATTTTATTTCTACAATACAGTGTGTAACGTGAACCCAACTTAAAGCTGTGCTAATCAATGGTTCCTACCCAGGTCCTGACAGAAAGCTGCAGTTAGGAGACAAATAGCTCTTGGAAGGAGGACCAGACAATTGCTTCAACATCCTTATCGACCTGGGCTTTTTGATTTACCTGGCTGCCTGGTGAAAGGCCGCATTGTCAGACCTTAAATCAACCTGACAGGGGGCAGCTGCCAGCCCTACCCCATCTATCTTCATTTGTCCCTCACAAGCCCAGGAGTAACACCCAGCCAGCACCGGGCCGGCCACAGCTGCTTCCAGTGGCCTCTACCAAGTGGGCTTCAGAAGCCCGCAGACAGACCCAGGGAGAGTCATCCTGCATAGTTTCCGGTCTTGCATTCTCTTGTTGACGAGAAATGGGTCTATGTGTGCTATATGCATTGTGGACTTCGTGAAAGGAAACCTGTCCCTTTTGCTTCCGATAATTCCTTGTCATTCCTTATTCCTGATCTTTATGAAGTAATCTGCAACTCCCCTGACATTTAGAAAAACATTTTCACTCACACTGAAGACTATCACAACTAACACATCGTCAGAGGAAGGTACACAAAGAAACACGTCAAATCGAGTGCTCTCCAAGGAAAAGATCTTCATTTTGTGGAGATGTGGTGTGAATAAAAAGTATTTGGCAGGTGAAAAGTAAGGTAGGGTGAACTCTGTCTCTTTTTCTAAGAATAATCAGATTTATTTATTTAGTTAGTTTTTGAGACAGGGTCTCGCTTTGTAGTTGAGGCTGGCCCTGAGCTCACTATGTAGCCAAGCAAGTCTTGAACTCAACAATCCTCCTGCCTCTGCCTCCCAAGTGCTGGGATTACAGGCGTGAGCCACCACGCCCGGCACCGTGGTGTGTGGTACTGATTGCTGGTGGACGTGAGTCACCACACCTGGTATTGTTGTATGTGGTTCCTGGGGATCGAACCAGGGACCTTGTGCTTGCTAGGGAGGTGCCACAACCACTGGGCTAAATCTCTTGCTGAACAATCAGATTTTTAACCTCGTGGTATTACTGCTTCAGGAGCTATGAACTTGTGGACTGAGTGGTACTTTAAAACAAACTGAAGAGCAGAGCACTGCGTAGGATAGCAATGGTCAGAAAGGCTGTTGGGGCTGCTAAGAGGGAAGTAGGCGTACACTTGGGTCTCTGAGGAGCTCTGCCCGGGTGCAGATCTGCCAGTAGTGTCGCTGGGCTCCTTCTGGGTCTGATTCTTGTTGGATGCCTGCTGTGGGCAGACCCGTAGATTTCTTGCACCTTACACTTTCCAAACTCAAGGCCTGGACAGCTTGTTGTCAGGATGCCCTCAGCTGCGGGGACACCAGTCCAGTTTCCTCTTGAAGTGAAGTCAGAGACACACTCTGACTGTGTCCCAGGCCTCCCACCGATGACTGCTTTACCTGTACCTGTCACTCACAGCACAGAGGGAGTGTCCTCAGGTACCTGCTTTGCAGTGTTTGTCTTCCAAGAGAAACGTCTGGTGATGGAGTCGGGTTCCGCCTTAGAAATGCAGTTTCTGGAAGTGCCTAGGAATCTCTCTTAGCACAACAACTTAATCAGCGTTTCTCCACTATTAACAGTGGAGAAACTCTTTGGAGAAATTTGGAAACTTGTTAGCAAAAAGACAGAAGAAAAGTTGGGAAGTTTAGAGGCTCCTTTCTGTCCTCTCTTTAACCAGAAAAAAAGCCGCCCCAAACCACTCAGTACAGTTGTGCTGTTGCCGACAGTGGTCCACACTTCCAGTCAGCAGAAATGAGCTAAACTGAAATAATGATGTTTTGTGATTTTAAAAATGTATGTCATTTCTACAAAATAATTATCACTCCTTTCATATTTGTTTTTCTGAGGATTTTGGATGAATGTAGGTGAGGAGTACTCCCCAAATAAGAAGGCAGAATATTTTTCATTGTAGAAAAGTTTCTCTATGTCTTTCATCTTACTAAGAGTTACAAGATCCCGGGGAGACTCCCCTCGATAGCGAAGTATCATTGCAGGGAAAAATGAGTCTACATTAGTGGAAAAACAAAGTTTGCTATTTGCCAAATGATATAGCAGTTAACCTTATATCATCCTTCATCTTCTAAAGTTTGAGTCTCTCAACCAGAAGACAAGGTTTTAAGTGCCAGGTAAGGAGGGAATAGACTTCTGATTCCCATTTCACTCTGCCTGTGAAAGGAAAAGGAGCTCCGTCCTCAAACATCTGCTTCCAGGGCATCTTCCAGCACACTTAGGTCTCACCAAGGGTTTAAGTCCAAAGTGGATGTGGCTAAGAGTTTGTGATGAGAAAAATATGATGGGCTATGCATTTGAAAGAGATGAAGATGATGATGATGATGATGATGATGTGTGTGTGTGTGTGTGTATGAGAGAGAGAGTGTGTGTGTCCCTGCAGAATCTTGTTGACAAAGACGTTGGAAAAGTGGAGCTGCCTCATTAGGAAATTGAAATCGCAGCCTTCCACAAATGCCTTTGTAAACTGATGGTTACCACCATCTCCCAGTTGACAAAGTCTCCAAGTGGTAGCAAGGGAAGCTGCCCAGAAAATCCAATGTGCAGGCTGATTCATAATTTTAGAGCAGGGCTTTAAACCTGGGCACTAGTGACACTGGGAACTGGACAGTTCTTTGCTGTGTGACTGTGTGTTTTAGGGAGTTGAGCAGCACTCCTGACCTCTGTCCACTAGGTGCCAGGAGCAGCTCCACCCTCTCCGGCTATAACAACTCTGAATGTCTGTAGACATCGCCAGATAGCTCCTGGAGGAAAATGTCCCTGAGTGATAACCGCAGGGGGAGGATCTGTGTAGGGACAGCTGCTGCATTAGGATGTGCTCAGGCGTGCGTGTGTGTGTGTGCGTGCATGCACACATGTATGTTGTGTGTGCATTCGATGGGAGGTCAGGATTAAGGGGCCACAGGGATCACAGAGCGCCCTTAAGCGGCTGACTCTAAGCTATCTGATACTTTGCCAAAGGACAGTGATTCTCAGTGAAGTCCCTCTTTCCTGTTTACTTTCTGCAGTAAGCGGCTGGTGTCTTCAGGAAGATTAATCCCCCTCTCCCGAGACGGTGCTAACCTTGCCTGCAGGGTGACGCGCCTACCCCCTCCGCCCCTCTCCTCCACCTGTGCATGTCCTCGGGGTCCTCCGGGACAAAAGTGACAGCATGTTGATGAGAGAAGATGCATGAGCTTGGGGCCTCCACGGGTTGTTCCCAGGACCTTGCGCCTGAGCCCCTGGCTGCTTCTGTGACTCCTCTGACCACTTTTGCGGCCACTGAGGGACGGTTTGCCTCTTCCTTGGTGTTCTCTGGGGGCAGAGTGCTTTCCCTCCATTCCTCAGAGATGCGGAAGGCTGGATCCATTTGCAGACCACAGGGGCGTCTCGAGTTCGTCCAGGGTTAGAGGAGGAGGCGTGAGGGTCTCTGGCTCTGAGAACCACATGTGCTTTGGCTGCGGTGGTTGTTAACGTCCATCCCAGAGCTGGGGATAGTTAACACAGAGCACATCTCCCAAGACTGTCCCGGAAGCTGTAGTGCTCCTGTGCCCCGCTTCGGACCACAGGGAGAGCAGCAGTCAGTCCCTGGGGCTTTGACTGCCTGAGAGGGCAAATCGGTGCCATCTCTCGGTAAAGAAAGGCCCCCTGAGCAGCTCCATTGGCCTTTTCTCTCTGCAGTACGACCTTGTTTTGAAGACCAGACACCACGGACTCAGCAGGGCACCAAGTGCGTGGTGTACAGGAGCTGGCAGCACCTAGCCTCTGACCGATCTCCAGCTTTCTCGCCAGTCTGTCCCCCGTCCAGCCACAGATCACGGGCCACCTGCACTCTGCCAGCACCCAGGCAGGAGCTGGGATTCAGTGGGTATCTTGGTTATTTTCTCCTTGCTGGGATGAATACCCAACCTTCCAAGTTAAAGAGGAAAGAGTTCTTTTCACGCAGCAGCGTGTAGAGTTCCCAGTTCCAGGGCAGGGACAGAAGAGGGTGGAAGAGGAGAAATAGTACATGGCATGGCTGGCAGGGATCAGCAACCCTCTTTTCGCTTTCCCTTTTTGTTCCATTCAGGTCAAGAGCCTGTTGCCTGGTGTTACAGCCACGGTGGGTCTTCTGTGTTCAGTAAATTCACTCGGTTTCACCCAGGACTATGCTAAAGCAGTCAGTGAACTAAATCAGTGTCACACACCCACAATCCAGTATCACCCTCACAATCCAATCCCTCCCAAAAGCTCCAACCAGTAGTGTATAAGGCTTTGAGGGGACATCTCGGCATCAGCCAAAACAATTCGCAAAAAAGATGACTCCTCTCCAGTTGCTTGAAAGTTGAGTGGGTGCTGTCACCGCGGTGGTCCCTGAGGGGCAAGTGACTTGCCTTTCTTTCTCCAAGGAATCCCTCTGGAGGTGGGCATCCTTGGTGACCTGTCAGGGATAGACTGAAGGACTGGGAGCCGAGGCAACAGGGACTCTGGGGTGGTGGGGAATGAACGGCAGGAGGAGGAGAAATGAGCCAGATATGTCGCTGAGTCCCCAACAGTGACTCTAATACTGATCAGGCCTGGCCTATATGGTTGCCGAGATGGGCTGGGCGGAGCTTAGAGACTGCTGGTCATAGTATCACAGCTGACCTTCCGCTCCAGACAGGAGTGTCCTGCAGAGAACTGCAGCTTGCTGTAGATCAGAGTAATCCTGAGGTCCATGGCCCTCATGGGAAGGTGTATAGGACAGATGAGATGACCCAGAAATGTTATGAGGATTTTATTTGTCTGCTGCCTGGGGCCCATGTCTGGCCCATATGTGTATCTGAGGGCTGGTTTGGGGAACAGAGGACAGCAAGGTTCGAATCTCATCACATGAGTTTTGGAGGAACATAGTCAAACTTTTATGGCTGACCTCATAGCTGTGCTGCCTTCACATCTGTAATGATGAGGAGGGAGTTGCCCATCTGGGGCCCTCAGAGCTGCGAGTTGCTCTGTTTCAGGGCTCTGGGCACAAGTGATTTTGGTCGGGTGGGATCCTCTGTCTCCGTCAGGCTGTTGTATTCCGGGGGACACTTTCCTCACTGATCAATGGTCACGATCGCCAGCCTATGTTATGCACTTAATAAGGGTCTGCAGAAGCAAGGATTTCCCGAAACTCTCCATTTGCCAAGGGCATGCCAGAAGCATGGACTCCTGGTCTGCTGCCACGACCGGGGCAGCTTTGTGCCCAACGGGAATGATTGGTTGGGTCGTCACTGAGAGGGAGACCCAGAGTAGGTCCTGGAGGGCTTTTCTTCATGGAAAAGTGACTAGGGTGGCGGAGGGAGAGAATTTCACTGTCATTTTAACTAATTCACATGTAAGTTTAAATCGCCACAGGCAGCTAGTGGTTACCACAGTGAACTGCGAAGGTCTCCAAGGTCCTGTCTCTTTGTACAGTGCCCCCATCTCTTCGAAGGCAGCACCCCACAATGAAGGCACAGAAGCAGTTTCTCTCTGATCTCTTGTGCTTCTGTCCATTACCCCTCATCTCCGTTGAAGACATAAAAACCAGAATTCCTCTTCAGCTTTGAGAAGCGATGATCTCCTTTCTCCGGAGCCACCCATAAGCCTAAAAAGATTCCTCTAACTTTCCCCTGCCTCCGAAAAGAAATTCTGTGACTCACCTTGTTTGACCGTAGGCCATGAGTCCTCTCTTTCAGAAAGGGCCCTACCCATACCTGGAAGGGAGGAACGCTGCGCTGGGAGGATAAGAAGACTCTCTCCACGCCCCGTCTCCTGACAGCAGGTTATACCTTTGCTGTCTAGTTCCACAGATGTCTGTGACTGATGAAGCCCGAGCATAAGGTGAGGGAGTCACTCTGGACCTTTGAGGCTTCAGTCCGAAGGCCTCCTGGTCACATCGTAAGACTTGATCTTTTTCGATCTGTTCACTTCCTTGCCTTTCCTCCCGCTCATCAGTCTATCGCCGGTTGGTCTCAGCCGTGGCTTTGCAAAGCTGCAGAGGGCAAATCGGAACTCCCTTCAAGGGGCTGCTTGAGATCTCTTGGGCGCCTGCGAGAATGACTTTCCCCCGTTCGGCGCTGTGTGCTTTCCATTCAGCACTGGTTTGCTGGCGAGAGGCAGATGCCCGGCTGGCAGAGGGACAAGGGCAGATCCAGCTGAGCAGCGATCCCCTGCTCGTTTGGGGTGCTCCCAGAGGACGCTGGGAAGACAGGAGCCGGATCTTCGATCTCAGGAGTGCTGAGGGGCCCCCGTGCTTACCAGGTCCAGGCCTCTTGCTGGAACTCACAGCACTTTGACACTTTCTTCCCAGCTCACTGGGCTCAGACACACAGAGTGATCGTGCGGCGTGGCGGTCACTTTCTCTGCCGTGTCGGCAGTGTGGTTGGGGCTCTGGTTTGCTTCCCATAAGCACACAAGTGACAATATCTGATTGCACAAACGCACGGCAAGGGAGAGGTTTAGACGGCGATGTCAACCCCTCCGTCCCCAAGCAGCCTGGAGAACCCAGGGCCGCATGTCGAGTATTATTATCTTTAAATGGAATAGGAATCAGGGTGAAGAAAAAATCAATGTGGGCTAATCTGGCAAAATGTTCACAATTTACAGAATTATTAAAAAAATAAAAGACTTTAATTTCCTTTCCACCAAGGCATGTTCTGTGAGAAGACGCCAATCCCCTGCACCTCTGTATCTGAGGTATTATGTGCTGGGATAACTCTGTGATTTTTATTTTCCAGACCTCTGAGCAGTTTTCTACTGGAGGTCCATGGACAGGGCCACCTGCAGGGACACCAACTAAAGGACACCTATCACTCCTGCCTTCCACTCTAACGCTCCTTCTCTCCTTCAGTGCTCACTCACCCTGAGAGTCCTAAAAAGTAAAGCACACTTGGGCCAGAGGTTTAGCTCAGTGGTTCCAGGGCCTGCCTAGCAAGCGCAAGGTCCCTGGTTCAATCCCCAGTAACCACATACAGTACTGGGCATAGTGGCTCACACCCACCAGCAATCAATACCACATACTACAAATGCTGGGCTTGGTGGCTCAAGCCTGTCATCCCAGCACTCGGGAGGCAGAGACAGGAGGACTGCTGAGTTTGAGGCTTGCCTGGGCATCATAGTGAGCTCAAGGCCAGCCTGAACTACAAAGTGAGACCCTGTCTCCAAAAAAAAAAAAGACAGGATTACTCACAGACCTATACAGAGGAAAATTCGCTTTAATTTACCTTGGTCAAAGAATAAAAATCACAAAAATTTAATTGATTTTAATTGGCTTTCTTTTTTATTCTAGAATCAGCCATTGATTGTAGAATGGCTCTAGAGTTGATTCATAGTATCTACTGCATTCCATGAAATAGAACAGGGCTCTAATGGCCTAAGCAGAGGAGACTGGTGTACAGATACAGAATGGCTAAAGAAAGCAGAAACAAAAACATATTTTTAAATGTTATTTTCCTTGTGTTGCTGGCTTTTGGGATTCTGAAGGGTTTCTCTCTTGGCTGTTGATGTCCTGAACAAAGAACTGGACAAACACACAGCAAAGGTCATGCTGATTTCCGTTTATTAAAAGTAGGAAAAGAAGTGGTTAATGGCAGAAGTCTTTAGTATCTTCTATTCCTCAGTCTGAAGTCAGGTCCAGGCAGGCTGTCCTATGAGAAGCCTGCTTGGTTTCTAGCCAATCAGAAATACAGAATTGAAGAAAGCACTTTCTGATTGGTCACACATTCAGGGTGTGGGAACCATGTTCTGTGCACAGCTGGGTCTCCGACTGACAGGTCAGTCCCTCTGGCTCAGCCAGTTCGTCCCCTCTAATTTCCTATCTCACTTGTAAGATGGGGAAGATGGAACAATAGTAAAATGGTTGATTTGGCTATATCTGGTTATTCTTGTACAAGGATTAAGGGAGATGGAACTTCATTCTGAAGCCAGTCGAAATTGCTCTCTCTCTAATCCTAGTTTCGCAGGATGGTCAGATCACAGCTTAGTTTTGGTTTGGTGGCAGAGAGCTTCAGCGTGGGTGGAGTTGTTTTGATTTTTTAGGTTCTTGTGTCACGATCGGTGCAGGAATTCATTCTAAAACACTGACCTCTTCGAATGTTCTTTAAAATAAAAATCTATCCTCACACTCTCCTAAATAAATTGAGGAAATGCAAACTTGCCTTGTAAAAGTCAGAGTGCTGCATCCGAGGTGCAGGCGGGTCACAGGCTGATCCCTGGTCACCCGTCCACCCACATCTGCCTGTCTGCCTTGCCGTGAGCTGGAACTCACCTCCACAAATCACTTCTTCTCTTGCTTTCCAGGCCTGGGTGATCACAGGGTGAGCGAGGATCCGTTCCTTTCCCCTCCCTGCACAGGCCGCTGTGGAGGTGGCCTTCTGATTACAGCCTCCACTTCTGTGGCAAACAGGCACTGGGTCAGCTGGACCAGAGCAGGGTCGGAAGGTCCCACGCGGTGCAGACGTGTCTGCACATAAGCATCAAGGTACACAGGGGAGCTGTGGCACTTGTGCTATCCCAAGTTTGCCTCTTCGGTAAAGCTGAAGGCGACTGAGAGCTAGTAAACACATGAAAAGCTTCTCCCCCCAGCTGCCTAAAATAGAAAATAAATTTTCCGCTTATTAAGAAAATTTACATTTATAAAGAAAATTTCCTTTTGCAAAAGTGTCTCCAAATCAGGAAAGAAGGCACATTTTAACTACCTGAGAGGCTCTTGTCACCACAAGTCCTTCCTCCCTCACCTGCCCGACTTCCTTTCCCTGCTCAGAAAAAAGCTCACTTTCCTGAGTGTGGTCCAAGAAGGAATGCAAGGTGCAGTCATTGGGCTGCCTCCAACAGCCACGTTTTTCTTTGTGACTTCCCCTGAGTGCCATAATTATAATGAAAGCTGTTTCCTTCTCTTGTTAATCTGTCTTTTATTGGCTTGATTTGCAATCCCCAGCTATGGAGTGTGGAAGAGTAGAAGGAAAAGGTTTTTCTGCTAATGTTTTCACACCCGCAGGACCCAAAGGATACATCCCCACGTGGCTTCTCTGTGTCCTCACAGCCAACTTCACCCAAATGTCACCTGGACTTGTACATTGTGCCCCAAGAAGGCAGAGATGGACTTGCTTTGTGGGAGCAGGAAGACTTGAATGACAGAAGCTCCAGGGAAAGAAGAAAGACAATAACTTCCTGGTCTTGCTTCTCTTTGAGTTCTTATTCATGATTCTACTGTGTCTCTCGTATCAGGCATGGACAGGTTGTTATTCAGTGACAGTGGGCCTCAGCTTTACCAAAGCCAAACCACTGTTTGGTACCAAAATCTTAAATGGTGTTTTCTGCTTCTGCCCACCATGGAACGTTTCAGTGAAAAAACATACACAATTTTACTTTGCAGCTGCCTCAGATACACAAT
>PVIC010022780.1:0-27413 GCA_004025085.1 Thryonomys swinderianus
AAAAAAAAAAAAAAAAAAAGTAAAAAGTCTAAGTGGAGTTAGTTTGTTCTACTCTACTATAAAATTCCAAAGCTTCTTCCATTTTCCATTGTCAGAAAAACAAACAAACAAATCCAAAGGAAGCACCTTTGGGATAGCTGAGAAGATGCAGACCTTACATTCTGTCACCCACCAGCCCAAACTTTGTCATCTGATAGCATCTAGGTAATAGGGAGGCCGAGACATGCAGTCCATCCTTGTGGTGACCAGAGGAACAAGTAAAACTCAGAGATTTTATTAAAGGAGAAAATGTTAGAATGTTAAACAATATAGCAATGCCTCTGTCACACTTCTATTATCATGTTTAGCTACAAAAATTTTACCAGTAAGCATTTCATGGCTATTTTCCAGATAAATATTGTAGATCTTTAAATACCAATTCGACATTAGATATTAGTAATATTAGATGTTGGTATTAGTTTAGACACTACTGGGAAAATCTCCAGTTTAGGATATACTTTAACATTGTGCAGATCCTTTTTTAATGATTTTTAATCCTGATGATTTTTATTCTGGGTAGAAATTTCCAGTACAATTGAGAGAATTGTACAATTGTGGTTGAACTGAAGTTGCTACCCAGTTGATCTAAATGGAGAGTGATGCTACTGAATATTTTGAAAGATCCAATGCAATTGCAGGGATCTTTAAATGTGGAAAAGGGAGGCAGAAGTGAAAAGCTGGAATAATAGAGAATGAAAGACTAGAACAAGTTGTTGTCTATGAAGATAGGAAAGAAGACATGAGCACAGAAATGCAATCGGACTCAAAACCTAGAAAAGGAGACAAAACTAAGTCTACACTAGAACTTCCACAAACACAGCCTGGCAGATACCTTGATAACAAACCGTGGAGAATAAAGTAACATTTCTCAGCCATAGGGTTACAAAAAAGAACATTTTTGTTACTTTTAAAAACTAAATTTGAAGAGCTTTATTATAAAAGCAGTAGAAAACTAATATGCTCACATTTTAGCAGACCCCAAATTATAAAATGCACACATTATAAAATTAAAACCGAGATAAACCTTTTAAGAGTTGAAATTTAAAACATAAATAACTTATATGAGAATAAATATACTTGAGTAAATTTAATACATAACATGCAGTACCTGTGTCATCAAAAATTCAAAATAATGGCTAGAGATTTAGCTCAGTGGTTCCAGTGCCTGCCTCGCAAGGGCAAGGTCCTGAGTTTGATCCCTGGTAACCACATACAATGCGGGGCGTGGTGACTCACACCCACCAGCAATCAATACTACATACCACAGTGCCAGGCGTGGTGGCTCATGCCTGTAATCCCAGCACTTGAGAGGCAGAGACAGATTGCTGAGTTTGAGTCTTGCCTGGGCTACATAGTGAGCTCAGGGCCAGCCTGATTTACAAAGCCAGACCCTGTCTCAAAAAAAAAAAAAAAAAAAAAAAAAAATCAAGGAAAATATAACTAAAAAGGACATAGACATAGTTCCTAGGTGAGAAGATTCAGCATCATTGACAAATCAGTTCTCACAATGCTCTGCACTTTCAAGTCACTACTAGACAATATCCCAATAGGCTTCAGTAACTATAACCACGATAATTTTAAACTATACATTAATGCTAAATTAGTACCATTAGCTAAAGGAGTTTTTGAAAGTAAAGACAAAACTGAAGGCCTCATACTCATTAACTTTAGGAACTTTTGTCAGGCGTGGTGGTTTACACCTGTAATCCCAGCACTCAGGAGGTACAGGCAGTTGGATTGCTGAGTTTGAGGCTTGCCTGGGCTACATAGTGAGCTCAGGGCCAGCCTGAACTACAAAGCGAGACCCTGTCTCAAAAAAAAAATCTCCACTTTAGGAACTGTTATAATGATGTAGGACTGATTGATACTGTTAAAGGTTTGCATGTAGAAAAGTAGAACAAGAAAGAAAGTTCAGAAATAAAAATCCATATATACATATATGTGTATGTTATATATATATATATATTTATATTTATATATATTTATATATCATATATAATATTGATTTTTTCAAAGATTGGAGAATTGATAGTGATTTCTCCACAATATTAGACTGTTTAAAATACTGGATTTAGGAAAGAGATGAAGATGAGGAAGATGTTGTAAAACTTCCAGTAAATAAAAATTAAATCAGATACATAACAGAGACAACTCTAAAAGTAATACAATTTTAAAATAAAACACTTGAAAATTTTACTTGTTCTTGTCTTAAAAAAAAAACTTATTTATATTACCAAGAGAAGCCAAAAGTAAGTCCCACAAAATTGAAGGATTTTATAAATAAAAAATCATATTCTGTGAAAAATTTCTGAATATATGAAGAAAGCTAAAAACTCAAAAATAAGAAAGTAGTTCTTGAAAATATTCAAGTTGATATTTCATAGAATAATCTAAATAAATAAAAAGGAAACATCATTTGTCATTAAAAGTAACTAACTACTGTAGTAATATGATGCCACCTAAAAATTTAAGTATCTAAAATTCTAAAACACTGGCATTCACTTATTTAGCTGTATAGAAGAATGAAACTTGCCCCTTATAGGAGGATGTTATATCAAGAAATAAAGTCTCCCTTCTTGTTTCCCTGTTTTTCTAATATTTCACACTTCCTGTGCCTGTTTCAATGCATAAAATGAGAGTTTTAAGTATTTTCTTTAGGACCTCGCTTGATAATATGAGAGAGTTATATCAAACCTCTATTATTGTATCATAACCAAAAGAATAATGCTGGCATTGCTTTTAATAAACACACTGGATTCAGACTGAATATTTACAAATTAGAGACATGCTTTACATTATTGTGATTTAATGTATTGGTAGAATTATAAACAGCATTTAAAGATAACAAAATGAAGCTTACTATGCTGATAATTTTTGTTTCCAAGACTTTTCTTAATTGAATAAAGTAGCTTCTTAGTAATGTATATTTACCAGCTATATATATTTACCAAATACTTAACCATGTAAAAACACTCATATATTAAAACACATAAAAAGGTATGAAACCAGTGAGAGTGTTGGGTCTGAGTTTATCAGTTGAGATGTGTCAGTTTGACTGGAGTACCAAATCTCTAACAGATTAGGAGAGCATATTTCTGCGATGACTGACATGCAGGTGGAGGAAGACCCACCTAGAAGTGCTGGTATGAAGTAACAGGCTGGAAGCTTGGACAAAATAAAAAGAGAAAGAAGGAAATGAACCCAATGGAGAGCTCCAGTCTTGTGGGTGAGAACTTTGTGCCATGGCCTTTGTACGTTTATATCTGGCTGTCCAGTTTCTTTAGACTTCCAATGTAGATTAACGCTGGGGACACTCCAGTGAGCTTCCAGACCTTTGACCTTGGACTGGTGCCACAACCTTGATTTTCTTGCTCTGTAGCTTCTAACTTCTTGGGCTTATAGCTACTGGGTCTTCCAGGTCTTCTGGATGCGGAGATTACTGTAGATTTCTCCTCTCTTGATCCCACAGCAGCTGTGAACGCTTCAGCCTTTCATCTGTAAGTCTTCCTAATAAACCCTTTTGCATAATTATACACATGGTTTCTATTTATTATATCTCTCTGGAGAACTC
Organism: Thryonomys swinderianus; assembly: GCA_004025085.1. Lineage (NCBI taxonomy): Eukaryota > Metazoa > Chordata > Mammalia > Rodentia > Thryonomyidae > Thryonomys > Thryonomys swinderianus. Next base: position 3,611 of record PVIC010022780.1, read on the forward strand.
TAGTTCATGGACTAAAAGTGGTACAGATTATTATGAAGAGGATTTCCAAAATTTTGTTTTATATATAATATTTCATAATATAATCACTTTATGCATTTCTTGTGGGATTTTAAAAGTAAAGAAGATCAACTTTGTTGTTGCCACTTACAGGAGCACTTTGAGATTGTTACAGTTTGAAGGATATACCTATAACATAGTAAAATATCATTTTTAATTTATAATGCAACTGAATTTTTATAAAGCCACTATAACCTCTTAACTTTAGTCATGTACAAACCTGATTATTTTTAAAAGTCTTTTCAAATTAACTCCTATTTTCTTCTTTCTTCCTTCTGTTTTGATTCACAAATTTTTGTTTCTTAGCACGGTGCTGTTTGCAAGATATTTAATCTTCAAAACTAATTGTTATCTAAGGTCTGTAAGCATTTCTGTACAGTGATCAAAGAAAAGGCTGTGAATGAATTTTACGTTGTCATTTTATAGTTTAATATCTTCGAGTTGTATTGAATGTGTATTTTTTAACAGAATAAAACGAGATATTTGAGACGTGTTCATTGCTTCCCTTTTTCTTAAGAATGAGCTCCTTTTATATAATTTGCATACCTTCCTGAGTATCAGAACATACTCCATCAGTCCCCTCTGTTCTTTCATTAAAAGTGATTAAGGTACATGGGGATCTTTAGGAAGATTGTGGTTTTTTTTCTTTGCTATCAGTAGTATGGGACGATTTTCTTATTAGTCTGCTTCCAAGGCTAATAAGTTTACAGAAACACTATCGGTCATGTCAGCACTAAAGAGATATGATAAGTGTCTGGTGTGCTCTTTTCTAAAAAGCCTTTCTGTCTATTGAAAACAATGGTGCTTCCTAAAATCTGACAAGACTCATCCTTCAAGTTATGAAAAAATAATCAGAAGATCAATAGGAGTACAACCAAGGTGCAGAGTTAGCTAAATTGAAATGACATTTTAGTGTCAATCAATCTTGAGCTCTGGTCCAAAATAGATCTTCATATAGTGCATGATGGTGGACAAATGCAGAAGTGAACCATCATTTTCCCATAATTATCTTGATTTTTGAATGTTTTCAATATCAAATGAGATTGAGGTTTATCAGTCCCTCAATGGGATTATTTTTCCCACTTTTCTACTTGGGAAGGCTTTGAATGATGGTAGTATTCATGTCAACAACAACAACAACAACAACAAATCTGAATTTGAGTAAAACCACAAACCACATCAAGTATGGCCTCAAATATTGCAGTGTGAAGGGAGAGATTTCATTACCATGAAGTCAATGAAATAACTGAGATCCACTGGGATAGGTGCAAAGCAAACAACTAATCATATCTTATGGAAAGTTGCTTTATTAATAAGCAACATTATTACAGAATTCCTGTCACTAACCTTGGCCAACATTGGAGAGAAATATATGAGTTAACTGATGAAGAATTAATTTCTTTATCACTAATACTTTTATTCTCCTTGTTCTGTATCTATTCAATACTGTTTTTGAAACCTTTCATAAGTTACTTTGCCTGATCAGTCAAGGAAATGGACGTGAAAGAGGAGTAAAATAAATTAATTTTAAGTTTCCTTTCATCTCTGAAGTTTCACAATACCTATCTTTTACCAGACTTCAAATTTCTTAGTACTCTTATGAAAACATAAGCCATTTATTATCATTAAAACTCAGCTGACATTTGTAACTTTCTGAAACCTCTAGATATATAAATGAACTTACAAGCCATGTAAAACTGGAACAGTTGATTTTTGAACACTTATGGACCCATAGTTGTTAATAAGTATGTAATTTAAAAAAATATGGAATTTAGGTTTGTGACATGGGTGAACTAGAATTTATACAGTTTATATATTATAAAAAGCTGAGAATATATAAAGATGGAAGAGTCTGGTAGAATAATCCTTTTGTAAGCTTTTCAAAAGTGATTCAAGGTTTTAACTTGATTCTCACCTATAACTTTTTCTCCAACTAAGGATGTTATGTGCTAAGTAATAACTTTTCTATTTTAAAACAGTTTCTCTTCACAACCTATTAGTATTACTCTTAAAGACTTCTTGAGGTTGACTTCTTTATAATACCTTTTCTTGCTGTTTTTCTTTACTTCATCGTCTTTCTGCAAACCCAAGATGAAACAATTTTTCATCCATTTACCATTCTTCAAAGAGCATATAATAACTCTACTAGAGACTATCAAGAATCTAAGTTATGATTTTGGTTGTCCATAGCTGTCTTTTGGATCAAGTTATAAATTCTCACTTGTTTCTCTTACTTTTGTATTACATGAAAAATATTTTCACATGAAAATATCTATGAGAGGCAAAACAAAAACTTTTTCCTGGAAAAACTTATGAGAAGAAAAGATCATGTTCTTTTTTTTTTTTATTTTTTTATTTTTGAGACAGGGTCTCACTTTGGAGTTCAGGCTGGCCCTGAGCTCACTATGTAGCCCAGGCAAGCCTCAAACTCAGCAATCCTCCTGTCTCTGCCTCCCGAGTGCCAGAATTATAGGCGTGAGCCACCACGCTCAGCAAGATCATGTTCTTTTTAAAGAGAGCATGTATCTCTCTAGAGTTGACTGGAAGATGCGACATCTTTACAAATTCCCTCTGTAGGCAGCTATAGAATCTTTCTGGGAAAATCTCCAAAACATTCTTTATTCCCTTTTAATGTACATTAGTTTTGTATCCATTTTTTGAAGAATGCTACTTCTTTAAGAAGGTTTATGCAGAATGCTCACATGCATTGTCTAAGAGAAGAACTAGGTTTCATTCATCTTTTTAGTTACTCATTGAGCTGGGCAAGTATTAGGTCTTAGGCATTCAAGAAATACTTGCTGACTAAAGAAAGTAACACATTTCAGCAGAGGTGCTGATACACACTGTGCAATGGGCCAAACTTGCATCAGTCACAAGAAGACAATAATATGCCATGCAGTGTTAGAGAAGGCTCTTTTGAGTTTACTCACCTAATAAAGAGACTAAGAGATAACTTTTGTTACTGAGACATATTTTTGTGCAGGTTCAGTATATATATGTTGGTAAATTTGTACCAATATTTATTTTTTTCTACATTCATAATTAAGGACTAAATTTTAGAAAGTTCAAGTTTACAGTGGTGGTCAGTAATGAAGGTAGAACTGATATTTCATTTCATATTCATTCCAGTGCACCTCTTAGACTCTAGGTCTAAAGCTAAAGCAGACATATGAGAAACAGCACGTCATGGTCATGAATTTTCAATGACATTTTGTCCAGCAACTTAAAGTACCTGAGTTCTCATTTTTAAGAAAAGCAAAGAGGATAATTGGGGGCACACTGACATGCTTTCTGCAAATGTGTATTTGTCTTGTTTTAAGCCACTAGACCCAAGACCATTAGAGGGTTTTTTGGTTTGTTTGTTTGTAGTACCAGGTATTGAACATGGGACCTTGAGCTTGTAAGCTGGAAACTGGAACCACTGAGATAAAGCCTTAACTCTACCATGGTATTTTAGTTAAAAAAATATAAAGCTTTTGAACTCTACATTATACTTTTATTGAAGACATTTATGATGTCACACCTTCCATGCTCAAATGGATTTGGCTGTAATTTTATCATTATGGAAAATAAGTTAATTTTTCAACTTTTCAGTCACAGTTCTGTTGTGAGAATCGGCCCAGAAATAAACCAGCTGACATATCTCTGTCGCAGGCACTGTCATTTATCAGTGCAAACAAAAACAATGTGCCTGCAGGGTCCTACAGGGTGTCCTTCCCATCTTTTGGATATTCTAATGATAGCAAAAGCCTACATATTTTCATTCTGGAAAGAAATTGTATCATACTCTCTATGAAACAATGGACAAATAAAGTTGTCCATTGGCATAATCTCCAAAATCCTTGAGAGAATTCTTCTCAGCTGAAAAGTACATGGTGGTGTGAGTGTTGGTGTTCAAGTATTGACCTAAAAATGAATATAATTGTTCATGATTCTTTCATTTATGGAAAGATATCAATGGAAATATAGTTTTTTTTAAATTTGAGCCTAAATCTTACAGAAATTTGTTCTTGGGGCCAATGGGTATTGGTTATTAAATCACAGCAGAAAACCTCTCCAAAAGACATTAGAGGGAAAGAATTCTGAACCTCTTGTCTGGATTCTTCTCCCTCTGGCTAATGTCTTCTTCATGCTAAAATCTTAGGGGCTTTTTCTGCTTTGCTTTCTGAACTCACATCTTTAAAAAAAAAAAGTGGGCTAGAAGTAGGATTGCATCCCGTTTTGAAAGAACATGATACATTTCCAAGTAAAATGCTATGCTCATGATATAATTTCAGAAAGTTGACAGTTATTAAAGCAACTACGATGTTGCCAAGATTCCTAAAACACATTTAACTTTTGAATTTATTTCAAAGAATGGAACATGTTATTTCTTCTCTCAAGCTTGAATTATTTCTTCTCTCAAACTTGAATTATTTCTTCTTGAACATGTTTCTTTTTATGCCTACAATGAGTATATCTATATTCTCTAGGAAGTTCTTTGATTTAGGCATGTATGTCTGGCAGAGAGCTTCATTAGAGAAAAGGTCTTTCAACAGTTTCCCTATTCTGTGTAGTATTATCACATTTCCTCCCTAAATAGTCTCCCAGATTGGTTTGTTTTTATTCAGAGGTGCATACTAAGCAGTCTTAAGGAAGTATATAAGTGATTTGGGATGTTTCTACCCTCGTGTTTATTCTTTATATGATGGATTTCTCTCACTTGGCTAATGGAAATGGATGTAATGTTCATAGACTAATTTGAATATTTCTTTTTTTCCTTTCATATCCATTTCTCAGTGTGAAAGTACTGAAGGATTATGGTCAAATGTCAGCACTACTTCAGTGAATAAGAGTGTTTAGCGCAACTCTTCCAAACTGTCTATTTATTTGCCAACATAGCCAAGTATCAAAAAGACTTTCATAGCCATAGCAACACAACCACAAGCTTCTCAATTTTAGAAATTCTTTCTTGTATTCTATTCCCTTCCATTTTGTAGAAAAACCAGAAGCTAATGCGACACAGCTGCCTTCACTTTGGTTTGCTTATTAAGCTAAATTCAAACTGTGTCTTGTTTTATTCATTTAATTAATAGGGCATCCGCTTTTGACATTTTAATACATTTTATTTGAAATGCTAAGATTTATGAGAAATATGCAAAAGAAGAATTTTACTACAAGACATGCAGAAAAAATCTAGGCAGCACTTTTGGTTTTCTGTTAGAAATCATTTACAAATAAATGATCTTCATCTCTGAGATGATGACATCATTTTAGTTGAATTAGTCTTTCACATCTAAGTAGAGATAGTAACAAAAGGAAATTCCATTTAAGAGACATGAGCAATGTAATCACTGAGATCATTAATATGGCAACTGTAACCATCATTCTTTATGTCCTAGTAACAGATTAAATGGTTTTGTGTTTATATAAACTATGTTTAAAATAAGTACCTCAAATATTGCTCCTTTTAACACTCAAGTTCTATCTATATTAGAAATCAAATCAGGAGATAAACCTATACTTGGAGTTCACAACTTTAAAATTTTGGAATGCTGAATATCTATCTTTTTAGTTCATGGGAATTTATCAATTGTTCTTTTTTTACATTATCAAGGTGACTACACTTAATGCATCTTTTTTAACTCTGACTAGATTTGTTCCCCCCCCAAAAAAAAAACTCAACATCATTATTCAATCATTTATTTACTTGTCCAGCCATTTGCTCAGGGATGTACTCGAACATCTGTTGAAGAGTCATGAAGCTAGATATTGCCAGGATAGGTGTGCAGTGAAATACAAGTCCTATATGCAGAGATCCAAAAAATAATTGAAAGGTAGTTTGATAGATCTGACAAAATATACAAAATATGTGGTGCAGATGGCCCCTTTCTGAAAAGTACATATTTAGTGGAGCACGCAAGGGAGCAAATAGTAGCTTCACTAGGGCAGGAAAAGAGCAGATTCGGAGGAGCACCTACAAGATTTGATGATTAAGATAAATCCTGGGACAAGGGTTACAATGCTTCAGTCTCACAGCAGACGAAAAGCGACAGTGGCATAAAAATGGTAACAATAAGAAATTGCAGTTTGTGCCTTTTAGCTTTTCCTGGATGCCTATTAATATCAAATCGTGCTGTGTTGTGTGAAAACCTGAGAGGAGTTTTGATTTTAAGGGCATTTCTAAGAACTGGTTGCACATCGGCTCAACAACTGTATTTTGAAAAAGAAACCAGTAATTATTATATACCCTGTAGAATATCAGTGTGATGCTACTCCATTTGAGTGGTGTATCTAATCAGTTTTATTATTAGCTTCATGTGACATGCAAGAAAGTGGAAAGTTAGGGGGAACGGATGAGCTGCATAGGGGGCAGAAACGTGTCTGCTGGCTTCAAAATGATTGCTCTCCGAGGCATCATCCTGAAACTACTGCCCTAGAGATAAGAGCTTCTGCCACAAAGGAGGCCAGGCGATGGAAGAGATGAAGGACAGAATAGAGAGTTGCAGCCACACTTTGACGACACTGTCAGGGAAGGTCTTCTCTTAAAGATGCCATCAGGTAAGAAGCACATGTAATGATTGTGAAACAAACAGCTCCCTCTTTGTTAACTGAGATTTTTATAAGCTCTGGCCTGTCTAAAAACACTGACCAAAATAACTGATTCATTATATTTGGCCCTTTCAATGGACTATACATTTGAACACAATTCTAGTTACATTTAAATGGTCTAATGATCTCCCCACAACAGTCCTGCTGCCCTAATTATTACAGCATCCTATTATCAACGATATGATTCTTACCCATCATGTAGTCTTTTACTTTTTTATTTTTCTGACTGGGAAAAGCAACTTGAACATGGGATAATATCACATATATGTGGTATATCTCCACTAACAATACCTAACACATGGAAAGTTACAACGTGCTGGGTGTGGTGGCACACTCTTGTAATCCTAAGAATTTGGAGGCTGAGGCAGAAGAGAGCCAAACCTGGGGTATGTAGTTAGTCACAGACCAGTCTGAACTAATAGTGAGTCCTTGTCTCAAAAACTAAGGAGAGATAGATGATAGATAGATAAATAGATGATAGATAGATAGATAGATAGATAGATAGATAGATAGATAGATGATAGATAGATGATAGAGATAGATGGATGATAGATAGATGGATGATAGATAGATGATAGATAGATGATAGTAAATGACAATGTTAAAAAAGGAAAGTTACAGTGGATTTACAAGATATATGTAACTTCAAGGGAAAATTTCATAAGTTCACCATGAATCTAAAGTACTGTAATCAAATACAGGGGGTTCACAATTTTCAGATACATTGTGGAACTTTATCTGAAAATCTGGAAAATGCAGATGGTAGATCCAGGTAAGCTCCCTGTAGTAGCACCTGGAAAGAGGTCATCAAATGCAGGTACAATTTGTAGGTTTGAAAAGCAGCAGATGGTTTTTTTCTCTCCTCAACAAACAGGTGTTCACAGTCCAATTTATGGATTGGGTATCTATTCCCCAAGCTAAAGCAGAGTGAAAGAACTAATTGGAAGACTTTGGATCCAAAAGTGTTACCAAAACTACTTGGGGCACAAGGCAGCTACTGAGAACGGAGCTCAAGCTTGAGACAACAGATATAGTTAAATAAGTACTTGAGGTAACAGGCAGAATTTGGTCTCATGAACAACACAGAGGCCAAATTTCAGGAGTAGAAGTCTCTGTATAAGGATACTTACTCTAGGTCCCACAATGTCTAATTACTGTATGAAATAGGGAACTTCAGAACAGCTTATACTTGTTTCTACCTAAGTCTCCCTGCTAGTACAAATGGTGGCAAGCCAATGGTTTTGAAGTTCCACTTCCTTGGTAGATCCTAATTTCATGCAGAATCAGACAATGGCTGATATTTAGGATTGGTTCCTAAAGGTCTAAGGAGACAATGGGAAAAGCAGGTTACTGACTTGAACATGCATACCATTCAAGCAGTTGTACTAAGTTACAAGTAACTAAGAAGGCTTCTCATCAATATGAATCTCCAATTGGCTTCTACAGTATGTTCTACTTCACTAAGATGTGATTATGCATGTCTGACTATGTCCTGCTCATGGATAAAATGGGTTTGAGATTCTGGAAATCAGGAAGATGAATTCAGTAGCCTCACATTTTAGAGAAAAGAGAAGTTAGAGAAATTCAGTTGTTTGACACCAAACAGATTATAGTACCTTCATTAGAACAACGTATTTCTTTCACTGAGGTTACAGCATCAAATACTGCTGAGATGTTCTTTTATTCCTCCTTTTTATTTTTCTTTGCAGTAAGAGGAACCAAACTCACAACCTTGTACATGTGAGGGAGGTGGCGGCACCACAGAGCTAAATCCCTGGCTAGTTTTATTTTTGTTCTGCATGTTCACTAGAAATAAGACTGGCAGCCTGGAGTTTTAGCTCAGTGGTTCTGGAGCCTACCTAGCAAGCACAAGGTCCCTGGTTCAATCCCCAGTAACTGCATACAACAATACTGAGCGTGGTGACTCACGCCCACCAGCAATCAGTACCACATTGCACAGTGCTGGGCATGTGGCTTTTGCCTATAATCCCAGCACTTGGGAGGCAGGTGCAGGAAGACTGCTCAGTTTGAGGCTTGCCTGGGCTACGCAGTGTGCTCAGGGCCAGCTTGAACTACAAAGTGAGACTCTGTCTAAAAAAAAAAAAAAAAAAAAAAGACTGGCAAAATTTTCAGCATCATAGCCTTTTCTACTCAACGTTCTCATGGAAATACGATGTTTTCTCTAAAGCGAATTTATTCTTTTGCCACACACATTGGCAAAGTGCATCTAGTAGTCTACATGTTGCTGTACATTTAGTTATTTTTCAATTTTGGAAATAGATTTTTATCATTAAAAAAAAAACCAAAATTATGAGTGCCCAAAAACATCACTGTTGATTAATGTACAGTGGATATTTCTTTTTTTGTTGTTGTTTGTTTGTTTGTTTGTTTTGAGACAGGGTCTCACTGCAGTTCAGGCTGGCCCTGAGCTCGCTATGTAGCCCAGGCAAGCCTCGAACTCAGCAATCCTCCTGTCTCTGCCTCCCAAGTGCTGGGATTACAGGCGTGAGCCACCACGCCTGGCCAGTGGATATTTCATAAATGAACCTGGATATATTTTCTAGCTTTTCTTAATGGAAACTCAGGGGTCCTTCATGGAAAGATCATCCAAATGGATTGAAACTAGAAAAGGGAACTAAGACTTCCCAGGTAGATGCTGCTGAGACCAACAAGGAGGACACAATGAACAGAAGAGGCTGAGGGCCAGAGAAGCCAGTCTGTTACTACACTAGGGATAAAGAGCCCTGGGAACAGAAGCTGCAAGTGAAGGGTTAAGTGCCAGGCTAAAGATGATAGAACAGGAGGAAGCAAAAAATAAAAACAAGATTTAAGTGAAATGGCTCCAACATTCACTGTCATCCTCGATACTTGTGTGATAGCTAGATGCTCAATTTTAAAGTGAAAGAGGCTAAACTTCTCTCACTTAAAAAATATATGAAAAATAATATTTGGCCTTGCAATGACTATTTTAAACCAGATTTCTTGTAAACACAAAAAGAGGATCATGAAATAGCTTCTTTCTTCTTTTCTAAGAAAATGACTCTCGCAATCTCTAATATGACTGTGAAAGCAATTTTTCAAAAGATGTAATCTCATTTAATAATATTATAATAGTAAAGCATGGATATTCAGGGCACAGAAAAGGGAGCTCATGAATAATCAAGTGAACTTCTGATAATATTAAAAATTCTATGACAGTTGGAAATTCAGCATTTTAGTTAGATATAACAATTTCATGCTTTATAGCTCTGTCTTTCATGTATAAACCTGTCAGATCAAAATATTTTAAGAAAATAATATATATGTTTGAGGAGATAAAGGACTGGAGTAAATGACCGTATCAGTCAAAAGCCCACAAGAGCAAAATTAAATCCAATATTTAAGGAGTGTTCGATGCACTTTAATTTCTGCCTGACTACATGTATTGACTTTCAGACTGCACAGCTCTGAGACCAACATCATCAGTAGCAGTAGTCGAAGTGATACATGAATAAGAAAACTCTAAGTGAGATATAGAGTGGTTAAGCCACTTGCTTTGTCATCTACCCACTGAGTGACAGGATGAACTTAGGGGTTCGGTTCCAGCATCTTCTCCTTTATCTGATGCCACCAGATGTGAGGCAGTCCTCAGCTGGTGTTTCCTTTCAACACTGCCAAGAAAGAAAGACTCCAGAGAGGCTCCCTGGCTCTAAAACTGGTACCCAATGATATAACTTACTGAGGCAGATGTAGAAGAGACACTGCTTTTGTTGTTTTGACTTTTTCTTTTTCTTTCTCTTTCTTTTTAAATCTTTCTTCTCACAGTGAGTTATTTCAGGCACACTGTAAGTGTTTCTTTGACTACACTATTGAAGTCATGGGGCTTGGAAAGTCCAATCAACTTCTTTTTCCTGCCTCTCAAGCTCCGGCCTCACCACACCACACACCTGTTCGGCAAGCAGGCCCGGCTGCATTCCGTGCTCTCTCATATGAGGGTTCCACACTTCCGTAACTGTTTCAAACTCCCATGCTCAGGTCTTTGACATGGACCTTTGGTTATCAAAACCCAATGTGTTTTAAAGATAGGAACATGAACATTTGCTTTTCTGATTCTTACCTGATTCTGATACTTACACAGGATCCATTAGTGCATATAAGCTCGAAATTTTCTAGCATAGATTCTTTTAATGCAGGAGGTGGCTGTGAAGAAAGGGATGCAGGACAAATATTTTTAAATATTATCAAGTACATGTCTTTGGAGATTCACAAAACACCTTTTATATTAATCCATCTGCTCCTACTGATGGTAGAAGCTTAACTTTCAAACCAGCTGGCAAAAGTGGACTCATACGACTCTTTCTTAATTGGTGTGATTGCATAGCCAGCTCGGTAAGACAGAGCAGAGTCAGACACACTCAGGAGAGAGCTGAGTCACTTTGCTATGATTTGGTCAAAGAAATTCTAGTATAGTGTAACACCTCACTTCAGAAAGGCACATTGTGATTCTAAATCTTTAAATTATTCTTCACCATTTATTATAGTAAGGAGAGATAGATAGGATTATGAATTTCCATATAGTCATTCTACACATACAGATCCTTTAAACAATGGCTGGCCATTATGTTGGCTTCACTTTGACCCAACCTTAGTGAGTGAAGGAGAGTAGAGAGGGAAGGAAAGAATGACAATGACTTCATTAACAGATACTTACAAAGCTGCTATATGTGGTTGAATCTACCTCAGAAAAGAAACCATGTCTACTGATCTATATTACAGCACTTAGAGTAGCTGGGCTGAGTGTCAGAATTAGAGCAAAGCAATTTTTCATGTTTTTGCTATGAACTGTCACACACAGAAGAATATTTGGGGACAGTTATGATATCTCAAACTCTTCCATATTGGACAAGTCAATTCAGGAGGTACAGAGCAAACAATAATTTCAATAGGACAGATTAGATATAAAAATATTAACTATTCAGATGAAATGAATTGCCAAGTGAGAGTTAAAGAGAATGCTAAAGAAAACCCTGTAGTGGAGGAGGAGGGACAGACTAAATTATGTTGTCCTAAAATATATGCTGTAACCCCAACCTCAATGCAGCTCTGGAGATGGAGTCTTTATGGAGGTAATTGTGGTTGAATGAAGTCACAAGAAAGGGATCCTCATTGATAAGTACACTGTCCTGAGTTAAGAGCCGATTAGGACACAGATCATAATCACAGAAGAAAGACTGGTAGTCAGCTGAAACCCTGGAAGAGAACACTCACCAGAAAGCGAGTTTGCTCGTGTGCTCTTCATCAAGAGCTTTCAGCCTCCAAGACTGTAGCAAAACTAATGCCTGTTGTTTAAGCCACCCTGTGTGCTGCTTAGTTACATAGGGCAGAGCTGACTAATGCAATGACCAGGGAAAGACTCACCATGAAAAGGTAGGCCCTTTGATGGCTGGGGGGCTTCCACCTCCTTGAGAGGGTTCAGGCTGCAGTACACTGTGATAGTGCAACAATTTTCTGAATGTCTCTTAGACACAGTCGGCCCGCCTTTGGTGGGCAAGCCCAGCCATAGACACTAGTGTGCTGGAGTGCTAAAGAAATCCATCAGAGCGCTATCTAGGAGGGTGCTGGGCAGGAGACATTCACAGTGAACTTTCTGGGAACTTCAGTGTGAAATCTAGGTAAGATTTTGGCAAGTTACTGGTAGGTTAGTTATGGGATTTGTGAAATCACGAACAGTGCTACTAAAACTCAAAAGCAGCACATTCCACTGAGCATCCTGCATGTCAGCTCAGTTTCACTAGACTAGGAAAGACGAAAAGTGCATAGAAACCAGAAAAAGCCCCTCCTTTAGTGTGCTTCCAGCATCTTCTATTGGAAGCCTGCCAGCTCTCAAGGGGAAAGTGATCCCGCAACACTAGCCAGCAGTGAAAGAGTGTCAAAGTTGCTGGGGGGAAACAACTGCCACCGACCACCCACGACGAGTTACTTCCTTAATCGAATTTAGTTAAGAGACCCAGATTCAGGATATGTCATTATCACAATATATATATATATATATATATATATATATATATATATATATATATATAATATATAAATTTATTTTTCCCCTTAACAGATTGTCTCAATAGGTGGGTGTAACAGAACACAAGGCCCCATAAGTTAACCAACTCCAACTTGGTGCGCAAATGTGTTACCATCTCTCATGCCAGAAAGGTCCACTGCAAGATACCCCCAAGCGAGATTATTTTCTCTCAGACTTTTTGAAGAAGAGTTTGTCAGTCTTAATTTGCCCTCAACTCCATTAAAAATTTGCACTGGAAATTTCCAAGAGTATTCTTCGTAGTTTTCCAAAGCCACGCATCAATTTATACTCACATACACAAACACATTTTTAAGTTTAGCTTCTGTCTTCCTTTTCAATAATTCAGTGAGATTTTTGAATTCAAGAAAAGCTCAAGCATGAAGCACCTCCTCTTTAAAATTTCTTCATTGGTAACATTTGTGGGTGTTGGCCAGCAGTTTATCCCAGGCTCTAAAATTTTGGAAGGTATCTTGGGAGAAAACTTTGAGTTTCCACCGTAACATAGGCTGAGGTCCTCAGATCCACTCGTCTCTTCCTTGTAAAGCTTATGTTTATTTCCATTTGTAATTCATATGCCAGTAATGAAGTACTCCTAATGATCACCTTGCTCATAAAGCAGAGGAAAGTTTGGTTTCTTCATTATAAATTTCTCTTTGTGACCATTCATAAAATATCAGTAATCTGAATGTAGTAACATACCTAACACTGATTGCCTCGTATTTTGTAGTTAATGTGATGTGTGGTAGTCAAAAACTACAGCCAAAATACATGCGTAGAACAACTGAATGTATCAAAGCATAAATTATTTATTAGCTAATGGACTGCATTAGTAAATGTATTTTTTTAAAGATCCCTGGAAACTTCATCATAGACTTTCTTTGGCTTTATTTTATGGTTCAAGATTTGATACATTTTACAGTCCAAATATTTGATGACTTTGTATACACAGGTTCCCAACATGCTTGTATTTTGTTTGCACTGAAGATTCAGCATGAAACAATATCCGTTGTTTAAATTTCCCAAAAATACCTAGAAAATGCTTTGGCACTGGCTCTCACCTACTCATAAAATAGATGCGCATGCACACATTATTTTATCTCTTTCAATTGAGTTCTTCAGGGATCTTGTTAAAGCTGCATGAGGCCAGCGGAGGCACAAAGGGGTGAAAAGCCTTATTTGAAGCTTGCTGCTGTGTATAAATGGATGGAAAGCAGAAAATTTTCAAACTGTACTAAATAGCAGCTTTATGGGTCAGGATGCTACTGTGTTACTGCTGAGAAAGGAAGGTTTTTCAAGGTGCCTCTGATGAGACCAGCATATTTGTAAAGCCATTTTTATTGCCAAAGCATCTGACACAATAAAGAATCATAGTAAATATTTAGCCCTTGTTCTCAGTCTGTCAGCATTTTTATACCTTAAAAATATTCTTGCCCAATAAGCTTTGCCCAGGTGACTCATCACATCTGGAGAGCGGCAGAGATCTGGCCAAAGCCAGTGTCTGAGAGAATTCTCTCGCTGCACAGTGTCGTCTCTCTCAGGTTTTTCCCATAAGGTAAGATACATCAATACTAGCTACACTTAAACCTGTCTTCTTCCTTTGGATTTTTATACACGATAAGCCTCTGGGCAGAGCTCTGATTTGTTTCTGTAACCTCTTTTTCCATTAGCAGTAATGAAAGTAATCAAATATTAGTGATGCCTTGACCTGCCAAACAACAGTAGGAAATGTTGCTAGGGCTATTAAAAGTACTTGGACAAACAGTTGCTTCTGACTCATGTTTTTGTTTATATGTTTAATGTAAATTAATTATGGTTCATTTAAATTCAGGCCAGACAACATTTGACCCATGTAGTCAAATGCTTTGGAATGAATTTGTCTTCAGAGTTTTCACATGAGGCTAAATTAGCGTTAGAGGAAGTGTCAAGTCAGTTATGCTGGTTAAAATGCCACTTTCTCAAATCCAGATGTTTGAAGACAGTTAACTAAGTTTTGCTGGTTGGTTTACTTTTCCCAGAAACACATCACACATTCATGAATTTAGCAAAAAAAAATATTTCTTTTTCAGTTGAAAAGTATTTATCTGTATACTTGCTTCATCAACTTACATGAATTTGAAAATGAAAAAAAACATTGAACTCATCATTGTTTTGGTTCAAATGTGAGAGTAGGTAGGGACCATTGTGAATGATTTTTGTTCCATAATGCAAGATGATTATTTTGGGCTGAGTCAGAATTTATTAAACTTATGTCAAGCTTATTTTACTTGTTAAATACAAGTTATTTAGAGTCTGTAAACATGAAGATAAAGTGCTTCAAAGTGGTCAGTGCTATGGAATACAATGTGAGTCAGGTCACTGTAAATTTAGAAAATCCATACAAGAAAATCTACATCAACTGAATAATGAAAAAAAAAAACTTCTCCAAATGATGGGTATAGAGCAAAATTAGTGAATGTCTATAGATTGGTAACCACCTGAAGTAATTCAGAGATACAATGGAATTCCATGGAAATGTAGCCCACTGTGTATCTTTCCATGTTCACAATCCATACTGTAGTCTTAGAAGATTTTCAATCTCATGAGAATGAAGAAATAAAAATTCTCAGTCCCCTAATACAAAGCATTAAAGTTGTAGTATTTTCCAAGGAAATGATCTGGTGTATTTGTTTTAGTATTCAGAGAGAGCTCAAGTCTGGGTTACTTCTCCAGTGAACCAAGATGGGTTTCATAATTATGATAATATGGCAATTCTAGGGCTGGGCGTGGTGGCTCACGCCTGTAATCCCAGCACTCAGGAGGCAGAGACAGGAGGATTGCTGAGTTCAAGGCTTGCCTGGGCTACATAGTGAGCTCAGGGCCAGCCTGAACTACAAAGTGAGACCCTGTCTCAAAAAAAAAAAAATATGGCAATTCTACCTTTATGTCATCACTTTGGTATTGAGTATACTTTGTAAAATCTTCCCGAGGTAATAAAAATAAGTTTAGAAAATGTGTTATGAACATAATACAAAATAAGTGACCCCCTCATCAAATCTTTCAACAGGGAGGTCTATATCCAAGTTGCTCTGTTACACATTGTTTGAACGATTAAAACAAGAAAGATAAATGAATCCAAGTAGAGTTTACAGTGCAATTGCTAAAAGCTAATGAAAAAGTTCCTTCTTTCTGTGTCCTTAGTCTGTTTATCATCAAGAATTATCTGGGTCTCAGACACATGAAGTGTTTTGTTCCTATTATGAACATTTCTACAGTTATCATTTAAACTTGGTATGAGGAGAATAAATTGCACAGGATCAGTTCCACTTAATTCAACTTGCAACATGATTCCTTAAATAGTCCTGTTACTGAGACAAGTTGAATCACATAGGAGTTGTTCCACCCTACCCTTCAATGAGACTGAATTAAAATGGCAATGGGAGAAATGCTGGGTGCTTAGGTGTAAATAAAAATCAGTGAGAAAAAAGCTATATATGTTTGGAAAATTAATTTATTTGTTGGGAATAAAGTTTACTCAAGAAAGGAAAAATGTCACTTGTCATAAAGATTGTATGTATTACCCAGGTGTAAATTATTTCATTTTATCTCATAGCAGCTGGCATCTGAATACATCTCATGTTACAGCTGTTTGCTCATGTCTGCTTATTTTTATGACTATATATTTTTGAATATTGTTTGTTTGGTTGTATACATTTTTGAATGCCTACTTTAAATGCACTTCTTGTCACTTGAGAGGTATTGCTGAAGATTATATATGTATATACTCTTGCATAACTACATATATAAGTATTTATACATTAGGCACATAATTATGTATTCTGTGTAAATTATGTATATTATAGATATAACTATGTATATATGTATGTGTGCATACATACATACATATATACATATATATAAAGAGACGTCAAATATTAGTGATGCCTTGACCTGCCAAGGTCAATAGCTCCTCTTGCATATATATGCAAGAAAATCTATTAGGGTTATAGGACAAGAGGCAGGCTATATTACAGTGGCTCTCTTGATGCTGGAGAGTAATGGGATCAAATAGTTGTTCATTCCAAGAAGCTAAAAGTTAAAGAATGGGAGGGATTGAGAGTGCAATGCCACTCCAAGGCTAAAGAGCCAGAAGCTCCCTGGAGTTTTGTTGACATGAGTGAACCTTGCAAGGCTAACAAGGATACAGATTGGAGTCCTATGTCAAGATATGACTGCAGTAGTGAAATACACACCTGTGCAATCTGAATGGAGCTTTTTCAAACATAGGTTGATTTCTTCTTTCTTCCTCTTGTTTCCTATAGGCTGGAAGCCTGGTGGACAGAGCCAACCAAAACCAGGGTAAAATGATAAAATCCCTGAAGAAAACAGCTACAGAAGGACCATATAAGAGTATGATAAAAGCTATTTATGACAAAGTAATACCCAGTACCATATTAAGTGGGGGACAACTAAAATCAGTCCCCCTAAAATTAGGATCAAGACAAGGATCTCTACTATCACCTCTTCCATTCAAATAGTACTTAGCCAGAGCAATTAGGCAAAACAAAGAAGCAAAAGGGATACATACAGGAAAGGAAGAATTCAATTTATCATTATTTATGTGTGACACAATACTTTACACAGAAAACCCCATAGAATTCCACCAGAAAACTCTTAGCATTAATAACTAAGTTAAACAGTGTAGCAATGGGTGGCTCACATTTATAATCCCAGCACTTGGGAGGCAGAGTCAGGAGGATTGCTGTGAGTTTGAGGCTTGCCTGGGCTACATATTGAACTCAGGGACAGCCTGAACTACAAAGTGAGACTCTGTCAAAAAAAGAAAAACCTCAGAAGAGTTAAATCACTTAGAATTAAAGATCAGGTTAAGAAATATGTAAGAAAAATGAACAGACACTTACAGGTGAAGAAATAAAAATGGTCAACAAATGTGAAAAATATGTTCAACATCTCCGATCATTACAGAAATACAAATTAAAACACTAATATTCTATCCAGAGAGAATAGCAGTCATTAAAAAACAAAACAATAACAAATGCTGGTGTTGCTGTGATGAAGAAGAAACCTTCCTTCATTGTTAGTAGAAATTCAAGCTAAAAGACCATTATGGAAATCAATTTGGAGGGTTCTCAAAAAAATGAAATTAGAAATTCCATATGACCCAGCTACACCTCTTGTATGTATCTTCCCTAAAGAGATTGAGACGTCCTACTTTAGGGAGACACACACACACCCACACCCACCCACACACACACACACACCAATGTTTGTAGTAGTGCAATTCATGGTAGCTAAGTGCTGGAAGCAGCCTATATAACCCATTAACAGACTTGTTAAATAAAAAAAATGATGCCTCTATAAAATGGAAAACTGCTTGGCTATCAAGAATGACAAATTTGTGACATTAGTGGGACAATGGAATCCCCTGGAAAAATATAATATAGAATAAAATAAACTAGACATGCAAGCTAAATATCACATGCTATCTCTTATTTGAGCAAGACAGAGTACAAACAAAGAGAATACTAAAGGATGGGTATAAAGGGATAAGAAGATACATCACTTCCAGTAGGGCAGTGGCCCAAGGGCCCAAGGGTGAGGCGTGAGAAGCATGGGAAGGGAAATAAATAGAATAAAGATGTGGCATGCACAGGACTTCAATAACCTCAGCTAATATAAATATTATAGGTCAGAACTTAAGCTAAGATAGTACTAACAAGAATGAAAATTGGGACAGGGAAACTGGAGGAGAAAGGAGAGAGGGGGAAGAACGAGGATTAAAAAGTGATGTAATGGGCCGGAGGGTTAGCTCAGTGGTTCCGGTGCCTGCCTTGCAAGCGCAAGGTCCTGAGTTCGACCCCCGGTAACCACATATAATGCTGGGCATGGAGACTCACGCCCACCAACAATCAACACCACATACCACAATGCCGGGCACAGTGGTTCACGCCTGTAATCCCAGCACTCGGGAGGCAGAGACAGGGGGATTGCTGAGTTCGCGGCGGCTTGCCTGGGCACCATAGTGAGCTCAGGGCCAGCCTGAACTACAAAGCAAGACCCTGTCTCAAAAAAAAAAAGTGATGTAATGATGATATAGGTATGTGTGTGTATATATCACAAGTCACTTGCAACTCATTCATAGATGTTATGTATATATTAAATGTATATACAATGTATATATACATCTATACATATGTATGTGTGTGTGTGTGTTTGTGTATACACATTTAACACCATGCACAGAATGCACGTCTTTGATAGTAGCTTAATTTGGAGTAAGTTTTTATCTTGTGCTTCTTTGAACAGTCATTACTCATTACGTACAACTCCTAGCCAAAACTTTTCACAGACCTGTTGCTTGATTTGAAGCTCTTACTTGTGATCCTTCTTAATTTTAACTATGGTTTTCTCTACTCTATGGCAAACTACTGTGATTTCTATTAGAGTTTTAGCTACACTAAGTACAAACATCAAATGAAATATGCATGGCGTCCCAGGAGACTCATTTCTTCCAATATTCACTTACAAAGTTGTTCTATTTGTGTGCTTGGAAAATCAAGCAATTAGGCCTAAACAATAATCTCTGGAGATAAAATATAAAATTATGTTTGTCATTTTCAGTTTATGTAATAGTTACACAAATATAATGATGTTTCATCCTGTATGATTTCAGAGGTTGAAAAGTGCTGAAGTTTGATCTTTGGGTTAAAGAAATTTTACATCGCTTCACATTTGAAGATAAGAATGGATGGAGGCAAACAACTTATTGATACATAGCATATTGAAAAAGAAACTAATCATGAAAAATTTTTACAGAATCAAGCTCAAGATATCATCCTTATTTCACAACATTTATCCCTCAAAACTTTAGAGAACTTTGTAAAGTGAGTTTAACAAATGAATTTTTAAAATTAAATTATCCTTCTACACAATGTCAAAAAGTCACTTGCAATTCATTCATAGATGTTATACAGAAAAACACACAAGCAGATAACAACTAAATGGGTGATTTCCAGCTGGTTACATAGATAAATGGATGACAGGTGTTATCTTTAAAGTAAGTAATACTGTGTTTGCACCCACTTGAGTGCTTAACAAATAGCCCCAAAAAATGGCTGTAGGTCATTTAGAAGTGTAATGTGTGGCACACAGAACCCAAATGAGACAAATATAAAGCATAATCCAAGTATAAAGTGTGATACAAATATTTAATATTGTTAGGAACCTAATCCTGTAGTTGTTCAAAGATTTAAAAAAAATCAAGTGAATTTGCTGTGCAAGGGTACAACCCCTCTGTGTCTCACTGTCTTCACTGGAATCATAAAACACGCTGGCTCTTATGTTAACATGAAAAGCTACACCTGCTGTGATTGTTCCTTAATGAACCAGCCCTTAAAAATTCAGCCCAGAGATTCAAAGTTGACTAGAACGGGGAGGAGAATAGCCCCTCTAATTTTCTCTAAATTTAACAGCCACTAATTACATTCCAAGACCCCCTCCTTTGCTGATTACCTTTAAGTGCTCCAAGAGATAAGGTGCTAATGAGATTTTCTTTCTTTTTTCTTTTCATTTTTAAAAAATAATTTTAATAGCACTATTTAGTCTGACGTATTATGGAAGATTTACTCCACTAACTCCAACTCGGTCTCTGTTTCTTTTCACATATATTGAGAAGGTGATTTTGTTTTATGGAAGATGAAGATTAATTCTCAAGTGAAGATGTTTTATTTCTATCATTAATGAACAAATTGCTTTTTCACAAGGCTTGGCTGTGGGAGATTAGCTATTCCTTCCTGGTTATTTAGAGGCCCTTCAGGCTTTCTTTGGGGATCTCATTACTTTCTGTTGTGCTTCAAAAAGAGATTAAAGTGTCCTAAAGGATGCTAACATATACATAAACCTGAATATGTTATTCCTCTTACAAAGAGAATAGGAAAAGAAAGTGGAGGCATGTTGTTTTGAGGCAAATAAAAACCTAACATATTTTATTTGTGTGAAAGTTATGGCTCCTGATGCCACCATTAAACAATCATAGGTAATTTCTTCATTTATTGAACTTTTAAAAGTGGCTGAAATATGAGTAATGGCTGTAAGAGAAAGTGATTTTAATATAATTTTCTTAATTATCAATCCAAAAATAACTATATACCACGAGTCTGTTCCTTATCATCAGAATTCTAACATCATTTTCATAGTGTTTAATACTTGCTAAGTAATCACTGTCCCCCAGCACAATGCAGATTTGCAATCCTTATTTCCGTTAACTGAATGATTCCATGAAATCAGTAGCACGGTTATCCCCGTTTATAAGTGAGGAAACTAAAGGCCGCTTTTAAGCAGTGAAGGGACTGATGAAAGTCAGTTCTGCAGGTGAGTCTCTGCCATTACGCAACCTTCTACCGTTTTGTTTTTGAACACTAGGATGGAAACTCAGAAGTTACTCCATTAAATGTGCTCAGGGTCAATTTACCACGGGACTGTCTACTTGGTGGCAATTAGTCACAGTTCATTTGGCAGAAAATTTCATGGCAGCCAATTACTGGGTTAGTCAAGCACACATACGGTTTGACTAATAGTAAGTACGTTTAATAGATTATACTCAAAATTTGTGGAGCTTGGTCTATTGAATGTGGTGTCAGAATTTCTTACTTGACAGTCCAACAGTTAGATTACGTCAAGAAACCTTATTCTAGGCAGTTTCTGGGGCTAAAAGTTTGAATCTGTCTTTAATTTCTCATTTCTTGCCAGTCTTGAATTCAGTCCAACAAAAATAACTTGTCTCCCCACGTTCCCAAACTTTCAGTATTTCTAATTATCTTCACCTGCTTTATGAAGTATTTGTCATTTTCAATGAGTCTTTCACAGAAGCCATGATTTTTTAAACCTCTCTTTGATTCTTATCTTGCTATATTCTATTTTCTAAGCATTTGCTGATTTAAAAATAAAAATTGTTTCATGTATTTACGTAGTAGGGGGAATAGTTTGGCCAAATAGAATCTTGAGTCCTAGTTTTTAAAGGAATCTCCACACTAATCTCCACAACAGTTTCACCAGTCTACATTCCCACCATCAGGGCAGAAGGGTTCTTTTCTCCCCACAGCACCAGCATGTGTTGTTGATTGATTTCTTGGTAGCAGCCATTCCTTCTGGAGTGAGATGGAATCTCAGTGTTGCTCTCATTCGCATTTCTCCAATATCCAGCGATGTTGAAGATTTCTTCATGTGCTTCTTAGCTGCCTTTATTTCTCCATCTGAAGTGTCTGTCCATTTCAGAATCCTGTTTTTGAACTGGCTCTTTAAATTTGGGTGTGTGTGAGAGAGATTTTTTTTTTTTTTTTTTTTTAGTTCTTTATATACTCTAGATAGTAGCCCTTTGTCTGAAAAACAGCTGGAATTTTTCCCCACATATTGTAAGTTGTCTTTTCACTCCGTTTTTCTTGCTGTGCAGAAGCTTTTTAATAAGATGAGATCCCAGTTGGTGATTCCTTCTGCTAGTTCTCGTGCTGCTCAGGCTTTGTTCATAAAGTCTTTCCCTAAGTCGGTGTCTCCAAGGTTCCATCCGACCTTTTTATTGCCCTGCTAGGTATATATATATATATGTATATATATATATATATATATATATATCACATATATACACATATATACATGTATATACATATATATATACATGTATACATGTATATATATATGAATGAGTTAAAAGGTTTTTCATAAGCTATAATATCTAAAACCTAGTCTTTTACATAGACAATAAGTTCTCCTCAAATTGAGTCACACCAGAATTGCAGCATCATCTTTTGAGGAAAACAATCCACTATGTGTTCTACTTTCCCTGTTCTGTACCCCACAACTGTACCAAAATCATAACCCACGTTGCTTTTTTAATAATAAATTGAGTTTATTTGAGTTCTGTTTATTTATTTTAGGAATACATTATGATCACGTTTCTCATAGTTTGTATCTATATATAATATATTTTAATTATCTTTCCCACTCATCTGCCCTTCCTTCAAACCCCACCCCCTATATACATAAACTTTGTTTCCATTTATTCCTGCTTACCACACAATTTTGTCTTTCCCTTCTTTGCTTTACCTTGCCTCTACTCGTTACCTTTTCCCTTTGAGCATTTTCTTCCTGCTTCTCAATACTTGTCATATATTCTGGACCTTCAGTTTATCATAATGGAAAAATAATATGGTATTTACACATCTGTCTCCTATTTATTTCACTTAGGTGTATGGCCTCAATGTGCCCCCATATGGCAACAAATGTCTCTAATTCATAATTGTTTGTGGTTGAGTAATACTCCAGCTTATTAAAAACAAACAAATAAAAAACACCACATCTTCCTTATCCAGTCTCTGATTGATGGGCATTTTGGCTGTTTCCAAGATGTAACTGTTACAAAGTACGCTGCTATACAAGTCCATGTGATATCAATCTTTTAATTCTTTTCTAAATATACCCATTGGGAAAAAATAGTGGGATCAACTGGGACCTCTAATCCTAGTTTTTTGAGGAATCTCCACACTGATCTCCACAGTGGTTGTACCAGTCTACATTCCCACCAACAGTGGAGAAGGGTTCTTTTTTCTCCACAGCCCACCACCATTAGTTATTGGTTGATTTCTTGAGAGCAGCCATTCTCTGTGGAGTGAAATTAAATTTCAATGTTGGTTTTATCTGGATCTCTCAAATGATCAGTAATATTGAACTTTTTTTTTTTTTTTTGAGACAGGGTCTCGCTTTGTAGTTTCAGGCTGGCCCTCAGCTCACTATGTAACCCAAGCAAACCTCGAACTCAGCAATCCTCCTGTCTCTGCCTCTGAGTGCTGGGGTTACAGGAGTGAGCCACCACACCCTGCACTGTGGTATGTGGTATTGATTGCTGGTGGGTGTGAGTCACCACGCCCAGCATTGTATGTGGTTACGGGGGATCTAATTCAGGACCTTGCGTTTGCAAGGCAGGCGCCACAACCACTGAGCTAAATCTCTGGCCCAATATTTCAATTTTTTTTTTTTTTTTTTGAGACAGGGTCTCGCTTTGTAGTTCAGGCTGGCCCTGAGCTCACTATGTAGCCCAGGCAAGCTTCC
>PVIC010022781.1:0-27362 GCA_004025085.1 Thryonomys swinderianus
GATGACATGGTCAGATAATAGTACAGATAAAGCATGAGCTAAGAGAGTTCTGGAATGGAGTGGATGAGAAACAAAGCAATTATAGGAAGAAAAACACCTGGATACAATGCAAAAGGGCAGAGCTGCTGTGGGAATGTATTACAAATTTATGAATGGCAGGATTGAGAAAGACGGGGAAATTAATTTAGTATGGGCCAAGAGATTTAAGAGAATTGGAAAGTGAGAAATTAGCAAGACAGACAAATGAGATCAAGCACGTATATAATTGATGTTTTCAAAGAACATAATGAAATCATATAGGAAATAGTATTCAAAGATGGTTGGTGGAAAGTTGAGGAGACGTTGGCCGAAGAGCACAATATTTCAATCAGGTAGAAGGATCCAGTCCAAGAGCTCTGGTGTACAACATGGTGACTATAGTTAGCAATGTATAGTATACTTACTAAAGGGAGGATATATAATTCTGTGAGGTCATGCACATGCTAAGTTGCTAGATTTAGTTATTCCATAATATACACATGAGTACACTTAAAAATAATATGCTGTTTTATCTGATAGTTTTGTTTTAAAAAAATCTAAATTCCTACAAAAGATGGAAAACAAAGATATATTCAATAATAATGCCCAGAAATGAAGACTCTTTGCTTTGACTCTTGACTCTTTTCTTTGACAGATAACATCCCATGGCCTCATGAAAAATATCAACACAGAACCATCTATGGGTCGCATCTGAGCAAGATGGTTGAACTTCAGAGAGGAAAAAAGAAAACCCCTCTGGACAGCAGCTCCAGAGATCACGTTACCTCTTCCTCACTCTGGCTCTGAGTCCTACAGGATCTCCACCAATCCCCAAGGTCAAGAAAAAACATCTATGCGGTCCTAAAGAAAATACGTGTACATGAGAGTGTTACTGCCACTGTACCACATACTGAGGCAGCAGAAAGCATCTTTGAACTCACAAGTGCCTAAGAAGTATAATTCACAGAAGCACTTTTTGAAAAATTTTCAGCTGAAAAATCAATAGAAAAAATACAGGGTTGGAGGGTTAGCTCAGTGGTTCCAGCTCCCGCCTCACAAGCTCAAGGTCCTGAGTTCGATCCCCGGTAACCACATACAATGCTGGGCGTGGAGACTCACGCCCACCAGCAATCAATACCACATACCACAGTGCTGGGCATGGTGGCTCATGCCTGTAATCCCAGCACTCGGGAGGCAGAGGCAGGAGGATTGCTGAGTTCGAGGCTTGCCTGGGCTACATAGTGAGTTCAGAGTCAGCCTGAACTACAAAGCGAGACCCTGTCTCAAAAAAAACAAATAAACAAAAAAACAAAAACAGCAAAAAGACTATCAATGAGAATGAGTCCATTACAGGGTAAAGTTGAGGCCAAATGTTTGGATATAGATATGTAGAAATTACACTAAAAAAATCGAAGACAAATGAGTGAACTGTGTAACTGAAAGAAATAGAAAAAGCAGAGTTTTTTTTCAGTATAGAAGATTTGCTATATTTTGAATTTCGTGCCACATACATTTATTCTCTATTTCTTCCTATCAAAATAATGTTTAAAAATAACATGAACAAAATGAAGTAACATTTTCAGAGTTTCTGTTCTACGAATAGAACAAAAAATGATGTATACAGTTTTGTGTTCTTTCAACACCATCAGTGTGGGTGTAGAGAAGCCATCCTCTCACATAACCACGAGGAAAGAAGTTAAAGGGGAAAAGCAAAGAAACATTATGTTCTGTTCTGTGGTGGCTTGAGTGGTGTAGGCCTGGGATGTTTTTCCTTGGCTAAGGTTCCAGTGACCTTTCTCCCAAACACCTCGTTCTGCTGGTATGCATATTGGGGTGGGAAAGTGAGGATGGATTTGCACATCCCATCAGTTCCATCATCAGCCTGTAGCTTTTGAGCATGTGAGGCTCAACTTGTCCTATCCCTGGGCTCACTGATCTCTCCAGGCCTGGTTCTGCCCAAATCTTGGTTCACAGCTCATACCATATGCTTGCTGGATGCCCTCAGGGCTGGCCTCTCTCTGAATCAGCCGCTCTGATGATACAAGGCAGACAGCTCCAACTTCATACCTGTGCCCTGGGACTGCCCATAAGAATTTCCTGATGCTAAGGGCACATCCATGGCTGAGAAATCAGAACCTGGGGGCTGGGTCCAAAGGCATCAGCTGGGTGTTAAAAACATTTCAGACAATGCAGTAATGCAGTGAAGTTTGAGAACCAATGATTTAGTTCACTCTAGAAAGTGACTGTAATGGCAGTGTTTGATTGTATTCTGCAGAACATTAGCCCCTAACAACTTCAACCAGCCCGGGTATTTTCTTTAATAGATTATCCATCGATAGAAGAATTTCCTAATCAAATATCTTTGGGAAACACTGGGTTTTAAGTCCAGCAGTTGCCTTTCCTGTAGGACTTCTAGAGAATAAATTTATATGAACTGAAAACTCCCACAGCCTCAAGTACACCTTGACAACTGCTTACCCAGAGTTCTACTTTAGTAAAGTATAAGCCCACTGCCAGCGTTTGTCCTGGCTTCAAGATTTAGGAAAGATACGTGGTTGCTATTTCTATGTGGGATTCACCAGACATTTCCTGTAGAATGGAGCAAAATGGAGCTGAAATAGTATCATGAGAGCTGTAACAGAGCATATGTGGCTTAAATAAATATTTGTGGACTCGCTTGGACACCACGCTACCAAGAATATAGTTGCCACTGTAGTGAGTCCACCTGGGATAGCGGCCAGCTTTATGGAACACTCACTCAACCTAGGAGCTTCTCTGAGGAGCTGACTTTTACAGCATTCTGAAAACAAAGGTCTTTCTCAAGCTTAAACTATACACCCACTTTTTGAATGACTGAATCTAATATGAATGGCTGTTAGTTGTTGCCAACTTATGTGCCCTGAAATTTTTGGATGTGTTTTTTCATGCTGGAATTTTTTTTAAGGATTAAAAACATTCTGAATAAATGTCTTAGCATTATTATCAAATTTAATTACCTGTTGCTATGGAGGTTTGCTTGGTTACAAATTCCTCATCTGTTGCTCCTAATTCAGCTCAAGTGTCAGCAGCTAACAGTGATATTCTGACTCTAATGAGAGATAATACATAAATTTTTAAATAGTTTTCATGTTTCCTCCAGCAATAGCTATTCATGGAGTGCCAAGAGAAGAAAACAAAACAGGAGGGAGTGATATTTCATAAAAGCTCCAATGCAGACCTTCAAGAAAGATCTGGAATGCTTTCTTCCTCTGGTATGGAAATTTAGTTACAACAGCTTGAGAATGAGAGGCAAAAAAAATTGTCAAAAGACTCATTTTGAGGCCCAAGCTGTTTGTTGGGAATCTGGTTCCTCACTACAAATTTTCTGTTTGCTGGTTTCTTTTGAAAAAGAAGATTAAAAAATGAAGTTTAATATTTGTCAAAATCCTTTGGATGGTATAATTCTACATCTGATAGGGGTAAACAGAAGTCAATGCCAGACCAAGCCAGATGGATTTAAAAATTTTTTACATGAAGATAATTATTAAATGAGAGTAAAATTCCAAATCCTTATATCCATACCACACAAGAAGGCTGAATATTCACTGATAATACCTTCCTCAGGGGACTATTCTTTTCTGCCATTTAAGAATAGGCCTTTGAAATGAAGGCTGAAGTATTTAGGGGAGTGGTGACAAATTTTCTGAAATTTATTTTGAAATGGCAGCTTTATTTGAGTCCACTTCTCTGGGCTGAGCTATATTTCCCAGCATTCCCTCTTTTGTGGGTTTCTGAGCCATAAAACAAGTGCGAGAGCAGAAGGGACATGCCAGCCATTTGTAGCTTTTGTTCATTATTACACTTCTCACCTCATTGGTGGGGCAAGCAGTTGCCCTGCAACTGGACCCCTCCCCAGGGTGCTGTCCAGCCAGCTGCTGGAGCAGCTCCATACAGAAGGGCCTTTGAATTCTGTATTTCATCAAGGCTGGAAGCAACCAGAATGGCATGGATCTCTTAGTGGCAGGCTCCCCTGCTCTCTCAGGACCAGCCATCTGTCCACCCTTGATGTCTTACCCTGTGAGAAGGGCCGCTGAGGCCAGCAAGAAGGACTGTTATAGAGAACCATGTCCCATAAGCTCGGTTTCATGAAGTATGAGTACAGTTACACCACCCTTGGTTCAAGGAAGTCCAAGTACATTGGCACTGGTACCACTGCCTGTGGCCACACTATCTCTGGCCCAGCTCCTCAAAGCAGCAGTTCCTCAGACCAATACCTAGCAACCACACCTCTCAACACTTAGCAACCATCTTTCCCTTAAAGACCTTTGTTCTCCCCTTTCTCTTGGCTGACTCTCTTTTCAAACTTAGCCTGCTTGCACCTGAGTGGAATACATGGCCTCATTGCTCGAACAAAGCCTGTCCCTGTGGTCTCTCTAGTCCCTGTGATTCCTTATACTTTCTAATTCATACTAGTGGGTTCCAACCTGCTTTTGATCATTTCCTTCCAGTCCTTGTCCTGTGGATTTCAAGCTGCAGTATCAGATAGAAGGATGCAGACATGTAATTTCTGCTTCTGTGGTTGATCCACACCAACTGATGCATTGTATAAATACAGAT
Organism: Thryonomys swinderianus; assembly: GCA_004025085.1. Taxonomy (NCBI): domain Eukaryota; kingdom Metazoa; phylum Chordata; class Mammalia; order Rodentia; family Thryonomyidae; genus Thryonomys; species Thryonomys swinderianus. The sequence goes on from PVIC010022781.1 coordinate 4,615, forward strand.
ACATTATATACATATACAAATATAAGTATATAGTATTGAAGGAAGTCATTAGAAATTGTTTTACCTAAGTGCCTTAGTTACTTTTCTTATTCTTGAGACAAGATCCCTGACATCCAAAGTTAAAGAGGGAAGGGTTTATTTCAGCTCATGGTTTGTAGATGTTTCAGTGCATAGCCAGCTGGCTCCAAAGCAGGGTAGGATAGCAGAAAACATTGGAGAGGAGAAACAGTTCATGGTAAGTAGCAGGAGACAATACAGCAGCAAGCAGTAGAAACAGCAGCAGCAATAGCAGCAACTGCACCAGCAGCCTGTCTTCTCTTTCTCTCTTTACATTTCATATAAACTGTAAACCTATTGATTAGTGCCACCCATGCCCAGGGTGGAGCTTTCATTAACTACTCCATTAATCTCAGTACTACACCCCTAATCCAAGTACCATACTCTTAATCCACATTCACACACCCTAATCCAGCCAGCCCACTTTAGAAACTTAGCTGCTCTAAGTAGGCTTTGGGGGACATTTAGATACAAGTCATGACATTAATGATACATAAGTATTTATCTTACCATTTGTTGAAGTCTCTTGTAAAGCTGAATTTTTCCATATAAATAATTTAGTGAAAGACAGGTCTTATTAATGAGTAAAACAAATAGATTTTCAGTTCACAGGGCCAATGGAAAATATTAGCTATTAGACTGGTTTTCTTTCCTTGGCGCTAAATTTGTATTATGCTATAACACTTTACAATCTTGGGAAATGATATCCTTTCCCATAACATTTCTGTTCCTATTCTGCAACAGCAGCCCTGAGGGGTCCCTCTGAGTACATCTTCTGGGATTCACGCCTATGAGTAGCAAGCACCTTCTACTGAATAAAGGGCTGGCGCTGTGACCCCATGGAAGTAGGCAGGAGGGACAATGTGTAGCTTCTGAGGCTAGATCCTAACGGGCATTTTAATTTAGCTCTTGGTGTTTTGCTCAAGTTTTCTGTATCTTAGTTGATTTTTATCTACTTGCTCCATTCTTTCTAGGATTGGACATATGACTATAATTGTGGATACACAAGTTTATTTTTATCAGTTTTGCTTTATATAATTTGAAGTTTTATTATTAGATACATGCAGGTACAGATTGTTATATCTTCTTGATGAATTAACTCATTTATCATTATAAAATTTACCTGGCTTATTATTTCTAATATTGTTTGATCTAAAATTATTTTCTCTGATATTACTATACACACATATGTACACACACACACACACACACATGCACACACTGCTTTTAACCTGTGTCTTTATATTTAAAATGGGCTTCTTATTCAAAAAATGTACAATTGAACCTTTTTTTTTTAACTATTCAGAAGTTTTGCCTTTAACTGGTGGACAACTAAGACGTTAGGGTTCAACCATACAAGCAGAACCCAGTGGAGATATGTCCCAAGAGACGTAGCTTAGGAATTATGTTATGGGAGAACAGGCTAGGAAAGCCTGAAATTGTAGAGCTAGTTCCCGGGAAGGCAAACAGGAGTTCTCTGACATGATTGGCACTTGGTTCCACAGGCAGGACTTCAACAATGAAACATCACATTTGCTTTTCAGAACTTTCAACTGATTGAATAAGGCCCACCAGATGACCATGGAGAATCTTACTTATTTAAGCTCATAGAAGCTTTGAGACATGGCAAGCTGTAGCCCAGACCAGTGGACATATGAAAAAACCATCACAAGGAAGTTGATGGTCACAGTAAAACCATTTACATTTAGTATAATTAATAGCGTTGGGTTAAATCTACCACCTTGTTATTCATTTTATATTTGTTTGTTGCTTCTTTCATCATTTTTTCTTTCCCTGGCTTCTCATGGATTACTTTTTATGACAGCTGTTTCTTTTTATTTTAATGATTCCTTGAGGATTTCTAAGCAGAATTTTTTTTTTTTTTTTACTAACATAGACTTCTTGGTTGACAGTGTTTTTCATTCAAGACTTTCAAAATATTGCTTCACTTTTCTCACGGTAATAACTTTAGATGACAAGTCTTGTCACTCTTGTCCTTTTCTCTGTTTAAAATGTTTTCTCTTGGGATATTATTTTCTTTGTGGTCATGTTTCAGGTATTTGGTTAGCCTTGTGCTGTTAGAAGTTTATTGCTAGGCCTTCTTGTATTTGAGAACTTATAATTTTTGTTAAACTAATAAAACATCAAACACATACATTATCTCCTTCAATACTTTTTCCCCTGCCTTCCTCTCCTGGGATTCCACATGTGTAGATTACATCACTCCATATTGTCTTAACATCATTAATACACTGGGTTCCTGTCTTTATTTTTCAATTTCATTTTAAGTTTCTATTGTGTTGAATTCATTTCTATGGCTCTTGTAGGGACCCCTGGGGAGAGTTAAAAGACTCCAGCCCTTTTCAGGAGGTGAAACAGCAGGCTGTGTGTGGATATGAATAGCAAGCATTTTTGGGTTTTCAAGCTGAAAGATTGTGGTGTTGACACCTGCTTCTGTCCAGGCAGCACTGTCCCTCCTAATACAGGTTGCCATGCCTACCCAAATTCCCCTCCTAGCCCATAAAACCAAGCCCCTAGCAACAAGCCCAATAGCCAATCAATCAAATGTGGGCCCTCAGGGAGGTGGAGACAGGGCTCTTCTCCCATGAAACAGGATCGCAGCCCCAGATTCAGGAGTGACCCGACGCTGGGCACCCCCACTCCTCCAGAATGGCCTTGTAGGATTCTTCTTGCAGTACCTGCAGTAATGCTTTCTACATGGCACTGGTCTTCTCTTGCTCCCCTTCCTCTTTTTATGTTGGAGAGAGAAACTTGGTTAGGTGAGTTTGGGGGTCCCCAAGCCCCAAAGCCACCAGGATAACAGTCTCTTCTTGTGCAGTGTCTAATCTGCTGTTAATTTTCCCTCGTCTATTTTGCATTTCAGATAGTTTCCTTTTCATTTCTAGCAGGTCTGTTCGAGTATTTGCATCCATTCCATTTCTTACTGCAACACACTCATGTTTCCCTTCATATCCTTGAACATCTGTGGGATTTTATAGTAGCTATTTGTTATACTCCTCTGCTGGTTTTACCACTTCTGTGATCTTGGGCTTGGTTTCTATGGAGCAATTTTTCTCACTTTTCTGTGGATGGTAACTTTTGCTGAACACAGGACACAGAGAACTTTTTGTAGCTGTATGCTAGACTTTTTTGTATTTTTTTTTCTAGTGCTGAATTTTGTTCTATCACTTAGTTAAATCATTTGAAATCAGCATATTTGAGTTTTGCTTTTAAGCTGGATCAGGGATGGCCCTGTGCATTTTTAGCTTACACCATTACCTAAAACTGGGATAGCAGACCTCTATTAAAGTGATTTTCTTCTCAGAGTTTATGCAATGCCTCATGTATCACAATTACTTTCTGCTCTAGATGGTGGGATACAAACTGTTTCCAGTCCTGTGTGAGCTCAAGTATTGTCCTGCATTCGACTTTCTTTTCCTAGATTTGAATAATTTCCTCGCATATACAAAAGTATATACAGACGTACAATCAGCCAGAGATTTGAAGGCTCTGCTCTGGCAATTTCTGTCTCTCCCACCTCTGTAGTTCATTCCTCTCTAGTACTTTTCCCTGATTTCTATTCCGTGCAGAGGCTTGGACATTGGTTCCAGGTAATGAGCTGCACATAATACTTTGTCTTCTCTATGGGATTCTGCATGTTGAGTAGTTCATTTTCATATTTTCCAGGTATTCCAGTTGTTAATACCAGGAGGGCTGCTATTACCCTATCTTGACCAGAAGTAGAAAGGTGTCACTACTTGATTTAGGAAGACTAAATTATTGTTATAAAATAGTCTTTTAATATGGAAAATTTAATGTCAAAGAAAGAAGAGACACCGTCATAACCAGAGGAGCAACCCTGGAATTGCATCTTACATTTCTGACTTTAATGCACAGTAACCAGTGTCAAAACCTCATGAGACAGTTAAGTCACTAATCCATCACTATTCACAGTTCTGACATGTGTGAGCACCAACACACCATGGACTTGACTACAAAGGTAGCCTCATAGACCTGTGTTAGGCCATTGAGCTTTGGATCTCTGTCCTTCCTTGAGCTGTGTAAGTACATTTGTAGACAAACTAGAACTGAAAATGAGACTCCTGCTGTTACTCTAATGCTTGGCTAGGTCAACCCAAAATCTGAGAGTCCTGGCCATACAATAATTTTGTGAAAAAGATATAGCAAGCAGGCAAAAATCATTTAGCTAAGTATTAACAGAAATATGACTCAGAACCTTAAGTACATTGAATTTCTGGAACAGAGTTTTGCAATAAATCTGCAAAAGTGCCACGCATTTAATTTTTTTAGACTGCACGAAATAACTTCTTTCATTTATAGTTTTAATTGTATTTATTTTTTGTAAGAGTTACCTGAAAATTAAAATTTTGTTTCATATATCCAAATGTTGGTAAGGTACATCAATTTCTTATTCTTTTTTTAATATATTAGCTACATTACCATAATCATAGTCATCATTTGTGGAACAATTCCCCCTTCCCCAAGTATTTTAATTCTCTACAGAGAGGTCACTTTTGACTCTAAAATCCTTCCAAGGTTTATGTCAGCCTAATTCCTATACTTGAGAGCCTTTCAGGCACCACAGGGGCCGCATGTGCTTTGTCATCCAAAGCACATAACTGCTTCCGCCCACTTCTTCCTACAGGACTGCTTGTCACCCAGCAAGGGGCAGAGCAAAGGATGTCTAGGTCCTTGAGGACAGAGTCACCAACAGAGGCAGGGACTGAGATGTACAGTACTTGAGCAGTGCATCAGAGCTTTTTCATCTAACTCCGCTTCACCTAGAACAGTGTGCAGTGCCTGGTAAGAAAGAACAAGTTGGTCTTTTGTTTCCCCTTCTCAGTGTCTAGGATCTTGACCTACGGGGAGGGCCAAACAGATGCACACTCTTGCACACTTGTGCACACAGCCCACACAGCATCATAGGCCTCCTCTCCCGCTCAGAAGGAAGAAGGCAGAGCCTGCCTGACCCTGCCTGCCTCCATGACCCCTCAGAGCCGCCCGCTTACCTGCAGGTCACCGAGGTTGCTCACATGGGTCCCCCTGAGCACCTCCTGCACCTCAGTCCTCCGGAGTCAGCTTGCACATGCGCACACGCACACGCACGGTCAGCTGGGGGTCTTCCAGGCCACACCAGAGTCACACTGCCGCCGCTGGGAGTCAGGCGGGGCTGCAAAGCAATGCTGGAAAAGGGGAGCTGCTGAAGGAGCTCGCCACTGTGATGACAACACACACACAGAGCGTGTCCCATGACCACACCAGGCAGAGACCGCCCACTGTGCTCTAGTCTCCTCTGAGGGAAGAAGCCCGCTGCCGTTCAGTGTCCGTACCCTCCATCCTGTAAGGCCAACCCTCAGGCTCTACCCTAAATTCACATCTGAATAGAAGCGCTAGGTTGGATGACACCGGGTGGAGCAGCTGCTGTCCAGAACACAGACCCTGACCATGTCACCTAGCCCCCAAAGCCCGTGCCCAGAGCCCTGGCTGTCTCTCGCAGGCGCAGTATGCAGATTCCTCTGCGCAGCCTCAGTGCTGACTGAGGGTTAGCCACGCAGGATTAGTGGTGCATGATGGCGGTTTGTGTTTGCGTTTGTGTTTGTTGTTGTTGTTGTTTTACCTCAACACCACTACTAAGAGACTTTGTGAAGGGGGAGAGAACTTTGGAGGCCCTGCTGTGACCCAGTGATGCAGGAGAGTTAAGGCCTAACTCCCTACCTGAAATGCGAGTTCATGTTCTCTAAAAATTGAAGAACGAATTTTAGGAATAACAGGGGTTTGTGTAGGAAAATTTTATTGAGAGAGAAAGCTTCTGCCTTAAGACAGACAGAAGGGGAAACCCGGAAAGTGGGTAACCCAGAATCGCTTCTCCCAGAGGAATTTTATGGACCAAAATCACAAGGTGTGGTGGGTTCAAAAGCAGGCCACCAATGAGATTCAAAAAGGTAGAAGGGCTATAATTGACCAATGAGTATAGTGGGGGCTTCCAATAAGATTTGAAAGAGATGAGCAAACCAGGGCTAACCAATAGGTAAATGACAAGCACAGTTACCCCAGCAACTTCAATTGAATAGTGTCCAATGAGAAATCAAGCCCTAGAGGGTCTTGCTTGTCAGAAGACTCCCCCAGATGGTCCCGCTGTCTGGGGAATTTGTAATCATTATATTTGTGGCGGGGGGGGGGATCCAGATTTTGACATTCCATCCTGGGAGAATGAGACCTGCCATTCACTGCTACCTGGAAGTGTAGTTTCTCATTGATGGCGTTGACCTTTGAGGATGTCCTTTTTGCAAGTCTTTCAGGAGCGGGCCCTATCTATCTGCCTACATATGTCTAGCTGGCTTTTCTATCTGTAATACCAGGGCCTATCCTGTGGGCAGGACAAAGTCAAGTGAGTTAGCAAGAAGGGCTTCTGCAATAGCAGGAGACACAGACTGAGCCCCACCCCCCAGGGTTGTGCAGAAGAGAGTGAGGCCCTGTTAGGGTTATAGCTTAATTTGAAATCCTTGGATCCAGTCTCCAGTACTGTGAAACAAAAGGGGCCCTACAGGGGTGGCATCTGATTGAACCCCACGCTCACCTGTTGAGCACACTGCTCACTTGCAATGGCCTAGTCCTGGCAACCTGTGAGAGGTTGAATTCTCCCCCAGCCTCCTGTGCCCCCCACATCCCCCCCTTCTGTACTGCTTCACACTTTTCTAATGCCACAGAACTGAGGGCTTACATCTATTGTTTACTTCTTCTTTGTCCTTCCATGGTTATCACTCCTGGGTGTGGCTTTGGCCAGGTACACTGTCACACTCTCAGTGGCTGCTGAACAAGTTGATAAGCAAGAACCTTCTGTGACAGTCTGAGTCCATAACAAAAACCCAGGAGCTCTCAAAGGGAGAGGGAGTGCTATTTATTTGGGCTCTGTGGCAGAGGGGACTGTGTGGCCTCAGAGGCTGGGTCTTAGCAGGTATTTCAGCTTCCACAAGGAACTCTTTTTTTTTTTTTGCTTTTTGAGACAGGGTCTCGCTTGCAAGCCACCGTGAACTCAGCAATCCTCTTGTCTCTGCCTCCCGAGTGCTGGGATTACAGGCGTGAGCCACCACATCTGACATTGTGGTATGCGGTGTTGATTGTTGGTGGGCGTGTCTCCATGCCCAGCATTATATGTGGTTACCGGGGATCAAACTCAGGACCTTGCGCTTGCGAGGCAGGCGCCGGAACCACTGAGCTAAGCCTCCGGCCCCCACAAGGAACTCTTGGAGAAAGCTAGGATCATCCTCCAGTGCCATGTGAAGTCTGCCTGGGGGAGAGAACTAGCCAGAGCCAAACTGCCAAGCAGATCAGCCAGCCCTGTCAAGCCCCAACTAGCATCAGACTGAACCTCTTAAGAGGGTTGCAGCCTCCTGACTGTGCTTTCTTAAATTCCTGACCCACAGAATCCATGAGAGATTAAAAAATAACAGTGATTGTTTTAACCCATATGTTTTGTTTTGTTCTGTTTTGTTTTGAGACAGGGTCTCGCTTTGTAGTTCAGGCTGGCCTTGAGCTCACTATGTAGCCCAGGCAAGCCTCGGACTCAGCAATCCTACTGTCTCTGCCTCCTGAGTGCTGGGATTACAAGCGTGAGCTACCACACCCGGCTACCTATATGTTTGTGATCATTTTTTTTCATGCAACAATAGTAAATAGTACCCATACAATTATTTCAGAATTTTAGACATTTTTATGGAAATGAAATTAAGCTTATATTTAGACCTCTTCTTCATTCTTTGATCAAGTTCTAATAATTCACAAAAGCTTCTTTTCTTTTGTTTTTCCAGGAAAACAAAAACTCAGTAAAGGCAATCACAAATTTCCAAGAAATTGATATTTTCAACTTTCGGTTTCAACTATATTTCATTCTATATTTCAGCTTGTTTTTAGTAAGTAGATGATGGCTTTTTAGCTACAACTTCATTTCTAAAAGTTATTATGCAGTTATATCTCAGGCATTTCAAATTTACTACAAATTTCTAGCATTATTTCTCCATATAAAAACTCTTTGTGTCTTAAATGGAAGTTTTACACAACTGATTTTCTTATTGGCATGACAGCGTGAGTGAAATGTTAAAATGTTACATACCTGGAAACTACATTCCAGCTACTAAAAATCTGAAATTCAAGGTGCTTTATTATCTTGCAGTTGGAGTGGAGAAGTTTATTTTTTAATACTCTGAAACATTTGATTGTTACCATAGCCAAATTCACAGACATCATGTCTCTGGTGCTTAGGATGGGTCCCTGCTATGGCTTTAGTTCATTCACATGCAGAATGGCAGGCTCTGAGCCTTGCTGCAGCAGGCAGGTCCCTAGCACTCCAGCAATACTTTGAGATCCACCCACACAGGAGCACTAGTCTTGCTGAATTACTGCACACCCACCTGAAGGACCCAGAGCCATCCTGTGGATGCTGTCAAGGACCATGATGGGGAGTTCCAGCAAATCTCCAGTGGCAACATAGCTCTCCCTGGACAAATAGGGAAGTGAAGGGAGGTGCATAGAGCACCTCAAGGGCAAGAAGTCAAGGTTTGTGAATCTCTGACTCCTTGGGGCAAGGATAGTTTAAATGTTATGCTTCTGTGAAATCATGTTCTTTGTACAGATGGATGGAAGCCAAGGGACAGTTTTGTGTGTGGGCACATACTTCCCACGGAGTATCCGGGATTCTGTGTAAGGAAGAAAAGAAGGAAGCCCAAGGCTTGCCTGCGATTTTTCTCACCATAGCAAAGGAAACTTCCTCTGGGTTGGGGCAGAGTTCAGCTCGCTCAGCCACTATGACACATGGTGTCACAGGATTTGCTCCCGTGGGTGGAGGGAGTTCCCACCCAGGTGATGGTGGCACTTTGGAGACCATAGATGTTGAAGAACTTTCCTTTAGAAAAGTCACTTTTGAAAGAATAAGCATTCTTCTTCAAAGGATGTTGGTCTAGTATAAAATAAAATGGCACAAGAAATCTAAATTGAAATCTCATTTGCTTCAAGATGACAGTTCTCTTCTTTCTCATGCCTGTGCCCATTGGCAGAGAGAAGATCCCGGGGGCTGTCTGTGCTAGACTCTGTGCATCTCAGGAGTGTCGGGAGAGGGTCCTGTACCCTGGGTGGGCACCTGGGCCTAGTCCCTGGTGTCTGCCTGAAGTTCTGCGTCCAGAACTGGGAAAGGGGTTAGGAAACGGGGGCTGGTGTTATTCTTTCTTGTTTTAACTTTAGACCATCCAGCAATTGCTGCATCATTCATCCAGGAAGCAATTTTCTACAACTCAGTGAGATTGCTTCTGCTCTCGGGAAGCATCTTTGATAAATGGTATATACACAGGAGGCTGGTCCATGCCCAGGGCAAGGCCCTCATCTCCACTGTGTTTCTGGAACAAGCTTCACAGTGGCTTCAGCTGAACCAGGAGGAGGGTCTGGGCTCACCAGCCTCCACCACCTCCCAAAGCTGGATCTTGAAGCTTTAAGCAGCAATCAGTGCGAGTCACATAGCCCTACTGGCAGAACAGCTCCCCACCCCCGCCCAGTTCTTTAAGGGAGCCTCATCTGCTCCTGGATCTTCTAGCGTCCCCTGGAATTTACCCGAAGGGTAACCTGGGAGGCTCCTAAATCTTTGCTGCTTCCTCTTCCCACTGCTCACTCTTTCTGCAGATAAAGGGGGGACAGCAGTCAGAGACAGCCTGACCCCCAGCTGCATGTTTGGAAAGAGTCAGGGGTTGCACAGTACTTAGCCTGCTGCCCCCTACACTTCCCACCTACACTACCCCTGTGCTGTGAGGTCGGTGCCAAGGGGAGGATGGTTCTGCCCTGTTTCTTACCTTCACCTGCTTTTTGAGCTCAGGTCTGAAGGTTGAGAAGTGTTCACAGTAAGCTCATGTGGAATGCCACAAAGATGAGGAAATGAATTACTGAACTTCCTGCAATCTCAATATCAAATTCAGAAGACGCATACATGGTGAATATTTAAAGTTTAAAAATGTTACAGTTAAAAACACATTGTCATTAGTCCTTCCTGCCCTGCTCCGGCTTTGAGTACACTTATACCATCATTCTTGTCACTTTCCGAAGCGGTTCCAGAAGTTCATTCAGCTTTTTATGAGGTGGATCAAAAACAGAGTGACTGCTTCTGCCAAGTGCCACCCAATGGAGAGGTAGCTCCTGAAAACATACAGTATGTCTTCATCCACCTCGTTCCCTAGATCTGCTGCCGTATAACTTTAGGCTCTTCCCCAAAGTCAAAGTGACTGTGACAGATAAATGTCTTGAATTAATTCAGGACATCAAGGCAGCCCAACAGACACTTATGAAAGAGGACTTCCAGAGCTGCTGCAGAAAGCCCCAAGAGTGATATAACAGTGTGTGTCCAAAGTGAAGGGGAACATTTGAGATGGTTTCATGACAGTGTGTCTTTTATTTAATAAATATTTTTCATTCTGACACCCACTGTGTTGTCTGATCAGTCTTGTTTAATGTACATCCCTCTCAGTGAGTGGAAATGGACAAGAAATATCCATGACTTCTTATCATGACCTGAAAGGTGAAAGTTCACAGCCTTGACCGCAGATGTTCCTTAAAGACCAGCTCCCGTGAGGGAATTGCAAAGATGCTGTGTATGATGTGATCATACCCTAGAACCATATAAATGAGTGCAGAATCTCGGGAAAATGGAGACAATAGAGCAGGGAGCTGAAACATGGGTAGTGCTGGGGCCGGGGTGGTCGTGGAGGTGCTGTGCCAGGCCAGGTGCCTGTCCCCCACTCTGCACCACAGGAAGTCACTCTCATACCCTTCGACTGATTTCAGACTACCAAGAAGACCAAACCAGAACCTGCAAAATGCATTAACCAGAAACATTTTTAAAAAGTCCCTCTGAGCCCTGCTCCAATTTTGTTTCTTTGTTTTCCTGATTGGAAGAGGCAGATTTCCGGAGCTGAGTCAAATACTTTCAAAAGCTTGCAAAGGGTTGATTTGAGCTAGAGGAACTGAATTTTTTTTTTTTGCAAGTCTAGATTTTTATTAAAGAATTCATTTATCATTTGTGTAATTTGTTAAACAAATATTTACTGAGGACTTTTATTCCTCTGGTTAGAAATAGTGAAAATAACCTTTTCCAGTTCAGTTAGGAAGATGAAGGAAAGTTAATAAATTTTTAAGGATTTGAATTAAGTTGAGTTAGATCATTATAGAAAGCAGTGGTCATTAGATATTGGAGATGATTTTCCACGCTCCAGGGGTTGTCATTTTGGAAGCTAGTGACTGGTAAGAAGTAAGAGTGGCGTGGCAACAGATGTGCCTCTTGAGGGACAGGTAGGTGGTGCCATCTTGTTCTGGTGTCTTCTCCAGTTCTCCTCCTTTGCACCCATGGTGGGAGGAGGGCTGGTTCTCTTGGGTTTACCCTGGTACCACCATGGAGCACTGGTGGGTGAGCAGTGGTAGTGTCCCTGGGGTCTCTGAGCCACTGGGCTGGAGTCTGGCCAGTTCTCCTGGCGGCCCTTCAGCGTCTTGTTCATTCTCTTTGGTTCTGGACTTTATTTTATAAAGGCACTGGACATGACACATCTGTGTCTTCTTTCTGTCTGTACATTTAAAGGGCATTTTATCCCATAAAAAATTAGTCTAAGCCATTTCTTGTAGACATCACATTTCCTAAAGTGATTGTGATAGAAACGAGTGAAATGATTTTGTATTTAAAGAAATGGGTTCGGGCAGACCATAAGGCTTGATTAGTTGCCGAGTCAAAATGATACTCTTTTCCCTACTTTGAGTGCTCCGCTGTGCATGAGTCAGAAGGAGGCTAGAAACCTAGGAAGGGATATTATCATGCCCCCAGGGCTGTATGCAACAGTAGAGGAGCTCCGTGCTGTGAGGTCGGCGCCAAGGGGAGGATGGAGGAGGGCTGGCTTCAAGTAACCAGCACCTCTTGGCCAGGCACCCAGGCACTTCCGTGGACAGCTGCTGAAATCTAAGCAAGCAAAAGTTAAATTTGAAAATCTAAGAGTCAAAGCAGCAGTTTCTGGGAAAGCTGAGGAATCAAGGAAGAATTTATGATGGTGATGGCATCCAGGGTGACAGGGAAATGTCTTTGTCCTCATTAGGGAAAGTCATCTGCAGATAGCAGTCAGTTGATGCCTGGATATTGTGGGTGGCATAAATAAATAAATAAATAAATGGGCCAGAAATGAAATGCTAATAGAGCTGGTGGGAAGTAATTTTGTGAACAAATCTTTCTGCTGCTCAGGATGCAAATGGCATCTCTGGGAGAGGTCCATGGGTATCTCTAACATGTTTTTTAATTGCTAATGCTAATGACTAGCATCGTCATTTGCATACCACAGTGGAAGCTACTGCCAGGCTGTAGGGTTTGTTGTTGTTTTTGCCTCTGTTCATTCAGAACATAGGCCCAGGGGCAGGAGGACAGCTGGAGCAGATTCCTCCCCTCTCCATGTCCCCCTGGAAGCTGGCGGCTTCCAGGTCTCTGATCTAAACACACAGACAGACAGACAGACAAGATAGATAGGGAGATAAAAAAGGGAGACAAGGGATAGGTAGGTGGATGGTTGGTTGGCTTGCTGGATGCACAGATGGATGGATGGGTGGATGGATAGAAAGTGAGATATATATATATATCTTCCTCCCCATGGTCAGTTTGCAAAGGATTTTAGCCACTCCCAATTCTGGGAAGCCACGCAGGCCAGCAGAGAAGAAGCCAGGCCCTGGGTCAGCCTCTGACTCAGTCACTCCAGGTGCTGAGATCAGCACAGTGGGAGCTGAGTTGTGATGCCGCTGCCAAAGCCACAGTGGTCATCAGCCCAGCTGCTGGTCCAGCACAAGCTCCAGTGGAGGTCAGTCCTCACGGCTGCGAGGCCAACACAGCCTCCTATCCAGGACGGGTAGTGAGAGAAGCGTGTGGTCCTGTCCCATGGCACAGCTTCCTCACCAGGTGGGGCCCTGGCCTTCTGCTACCCCTGCTTGTGGGCAGTGGCATCCCAGAAAGCAGCGTCTCTGGGCCCTCCGACCTCTGTCCTTCACGAACGAAGTCTCCAGATTCACCTCATTCAGGACCGTCCTCTGTACACCCCACAGTGGCCCCCAAGCTTTTGTTTCTTTATGTTTCTGGTAAAAGACAATGGTAGGAGGAAAATGCAAAAAACAAAACACAACAACAAAACATGGGTTTTATTAAGTTTAGAAGATGGAATGTATAGATCTGAATCCTTTTACACAGTCATATCCAAAAAATTTACCTTGAAATTGACCTCTGGCTTTTCTTCACATTCTATCTTGATGGATTTTCAAATGGAGACACAAGGCCTGGCAAGGTGGTAACACCTGTAACCTTAAGACCCTGGGAGGCAGAAGTAGGAGGATCACAAATTCAAGCCTGGCTTGGCAACTTAGAGAAGTCCTGTCTCAAAATTTAAAAGGGTCTAGGATGTAGCTTAGTGTGAAGGTCCTGGATTGAACTCCCCGTGCTGGGGTGTAATAAACAAGCTAAAGGCATTTAAAATATAGCTAGTCTATCTTTGTTATTTTGACCTGAGTTTTAAATAGTCTTTTTTTTGTATTATATATATTTTACATTTTTCTATATATTATATTATTTTGATATCTTTAAAACAACATTTTTCTGTCTGGAGAGAAGCTGTCCTTGCTAGGCTAGTTAAATTTTTTTTTTTTTTTTTTTTTTTTTGCGGTACTGGGGATCAAACTCAGGCCCTTGTGCATCCAAGGTTGGTGTGGTACCACTTGAGCTAAATCCCCAGCTCCTTAATTTTCATTTTTATTAGTACATATTTGCAGTACATGAGTACAGTCACCATGGGGAGCTACTGTGTGTATGTAATGCAGCTTAACCCTTTTTATACACCCTTCCCCCTTCTCTCCCTACACCTCCTAGGGTCCAGCCTGGGATCCACCTCTGAGGCCCTTGACACAATTTTCCCCTACTTCTGGTGCATCCCAGAGGTAATGCTCTACCTGACTCCTCTGAGGCCAGCGGGGTCAGATGGTCCAGACCGGCTCATCCAGCCTACGGCCAGGAGCGGTGATTTAAACCAGTCAGTTCTGCCCTGCTCCCTGATCCTCACTGGACCCGAGGCGGCTCTGTGGCCCAGTCCTAGACCTCAGCCCCATCTTCTTTCTGCCTCTGCTTGTCTTTCCCAACTGGCCTTGCACGGCGAGTCACACTTCCTGCCTATCAAATAAAACCTTGTTTTCCCCTCTTTTCTGGAGCTGCCCCTGACTACCCATCCCATAAAAGAGCACGGAGAGTCCTTAGAAGAAACTAACATGAGAATCTTCCCACCACTAAACTGCAGCACAATTGTAATTATATCCCAAAAACGTAGGACAATTTTATGAGGTGCAAAATGGGGGCTTTTATTAACAAATTAGAGAATCAAAGCATCTTTTTAGCTTGATAAATTACGATTTTTGTGGTGATGTATCCAAATGATACGTACGAAGTGTTGTAGAGTACCAGAGTGAACTTGGCTGCATTTAATTACGTGTTCAGTGAATTCATTATCTTGTACTAGACAATGGTTTTCTAATTCTTTTTCCTACAGGTATAATAATAGTCCTTGCATTTCAGGAATATATTTAAGCAGACATAAATGTTAATCATCTCATGAATCACAAAGTGAGTCCAATATTCAGCATCACCCCATATTCATTTTTCTTTGCTATCAGACTTAGCAAGCCCAGTAGTTTGGAGCAACACACTTGTCATCTTGCAGGTCCCGAGGGTCAGGAGTGTGGGTGTGACTTGGTTCTTTGCTCAAGGTCTACCCAGGTCACGATTGAGTTGCTGACTGGGATGTGTTCTCTCCAGGATCCTAAACTGAGAAGGAGCCGGCTTCCAGGCTTTCTCCCTAGGGCTGGCGGAAACGACCTGGTGACTTCCCCGCTAAGGGTTCTGTTTTCTCGCCGAGGGCCAGCAGGGGGCACCCGTGATTTCCAGCCACAGGACCCTCAGCAAGAGTGTGTGCCCGGCATGGCTGTTTCCACAATGCCCTCCAGAGAATCATGTCTTCTTGGAGACTGAGACAGTCTTAGATAATGTAAGTTAGTCAAGAAAGTGACCTTCCATATTCCATCGCCTGTGGCGCGTGCATCTGGGTAGAAGCCCGTCAGTTGGAGGCTCTAGGGCATTCAGGCCATGCGCGTCAGTGGGGGGACCTCAGGGTCCGCTTAGAAACCTCCCCGCCACGGGCCACTTTGTGACTTCATTCTAACGCTTTAGGACTCTCACGGGGCTGCACATTGGTGTTTATGGGCAGGAAGTGATAACGTTTCTATCTCAACTGAGAGATTGTGGAAAATGTCACTGTTTGTTTCAGTACTCATGTCACGTGAGAGGAGAAGCCGCGGACTCTCCCTCCCTCCTGGAGGCACATCTCCGAGCTGAGTGCTGAATGATGTAGAGCATTAAAGCCTGGTCTCCTTGCCTCCAGCTGGGACAATTTGATGGTGCATTTTATATCCTGAACACACATGAACGTGCGCATGCGCATACACACACACTCCCTACTCTGTGGACTAAACCAATAATAGACTTCCACTGAGGACACCTTCTTGCTTAGTAGCTTCCTCTTCTCCCTCCTCCACGCTCTGTCCTGTACCAGGATCTCCAAAAGGCTACCATTAATGTGTCACATGGACCTGAATCCCAGACTCTGGCCCTTCCAGTGGGGAATCTGGCCAGAGTCACCTCCCTGGTTTCAGATGAGCTGCCCGGTACCCTGGCACAGAGATTCCCTGCCTTGCTTTGGGAACTCTGCTAATCTAAATTAGTGCCCTGGCTCTGCTACTAACCACTGATGTGTACTTGTTAATCTAAGCCTCCATTTCCTTACCAATAAAATGGGTGTATTAAGAGCAAGCAGACTAGAGAGAGGACGTATAAGTGCCTGTCATTTAAGACGGGCCTGAAGAATTTTAGCTATTTTTGTTTTTTCAAAAGGAGAGGTGAGTATTTAAGTATATTCCTCAAGGAAACGTATTTGTTACAGTGTGAACTCCACACATGCACTTGCTTTCCCTTCACCCTCCACACAGTTGCTGAGCTTTGCTGCATGTTGCGTGATGAAGGGTCCTGCTGGAGTGAGCCTCTTTCTCCACACTGCCCTTGACCGGCAGTCCCCCAGCAGCAAGGCTGCCTGACCGCTGCGGAGCTAACGCCAGCGCTCCAAGCCCGGCTTCCCTTCCGGGACGGGAGTCAGTCTCCCAATCCGTTCGCAGCTTGCATTTGTTTTTGCAGAAATTCAGTCCAGGTATCTTGGGCTTTATCTAGTTGTGCAGCTCAGTCACTGCCCAGAGCAGTGAATTAAATCTCAAGTCAGTCAGCCTCCTGGCGCGCGCGCGCGCGTGTGTGTGTGTGTGTGAGTGTGCGGGCGGGATGGGGCGGAGGGGCAAACTCACAGGGGAGAAGGAATGTAAATACCTGCCTAGTAGATTTTATTTTATCCCTCTTCCAATTTGAGTGACCTTATAATCCGCGGTAAAGAATTTGAATGTTACTGTGGGCAGTGAGGAGTCATGAAAATAGCTTCCGCAGGAATAACACGACTGGAGGCGCAGTTTAGAAATTTTTGGCTCCAGTGTGGAGAATACATTGGGGTGGGAAAGGGCCCAGCAGGGGGAGTGCCCACCAAAATGTTACATTACAGGGAAGAAAGGCACTGGGACCCCAGACTGGTGCAGTAACTGTTGGTGGGTGGAAGGACGGGGTCTGGGAGACTGTCCCACCCCAGCAGAGGCCAGCAGGGGAGCGCCAGTACAAGGTGCACCCAGACTCCCGTTCAGCACGGATGGAGAAGTATTTCGTGATATGGGATCATTCATTAACCGTGAGTGTTTTTTTTCCTTCAAAGGACAGAGGAATATTTGAGAAGCAGGAAAGGAGAAGAAACTTGAAGGCATGGGGGCTGAGGTGGGACAGTGGGAAAATGGTAGGCTGAGGTGTATGGCAAGGCTGTCAGCCCAGGTGGGACCAAGAAGAAGGGGTGCAAGGAGCAGGGTTCACTTAGCTGTAAGAATTCTGAAACAGTGGGATGTTCAGAGGTGTAAGGTCTCCAGCTAAGGGGTTCTTTTTAATTTTCCAACCCTGTCTCCCAGGAGTCATGAATTATATACCCCTGCTCTGCCCATAGTGTTATAGACTGACTTATGTTCCCCCAAATTCACACCGGGTTGAAGTCTTAATCTCCAGGACTAGGATATGACTGTAGAGATAGGACTTTCAAAAAAGGAACTCAGCTGAAGTGTGGCCCTGACCCACTGTGACTGTCTCATACAAGAGGAGATGAGGACACAGGCACACACGAGGAGGCCACTTGAAAACATGGCAGAGGCAAGAAGAAATGTACAGCCCATGGCGGGTTGGGAATCAGAGGGCAGAAAGTCACTTACGAAAGGCAGAGGTGAGGGGGAGTCTGACGGGATCTTTGCTGAAGACAAGCCATGTGTTCAGTCACCACTCTGGGGTGGTAAACGGGGGTCAGTGGGGCTAGACACTGAGCGGTGAAATATTAAGTGGGAGGTTCTTGCTAAGCTGACATCGCAGTGTTCTTGCTAAAACTGGATTTTAATAAAGAAGCACACAGATGGGCCCTGGAGAAAGCTCAGAAGCCTGGTAGAGTTTGCTCAAACAGAGAACCTTGGTCATTATCAGCTTAGCAACGGTAAGATCTGGATCCCAGAGAAAGCCTACCTGGTGGGAGGCACAAGCTCAGAAGACAAAGGGGTCTCCTTGGGGCCCCCAGGGGAGGGCTGCTGAGGTCAGACCAGGATGCCAAGGGAGCTGGTGTGTGGGGCGCTGGAATCCCCATGGCTGCTCAGGAAAGCCTTCGGCCTGTGGTGCCATTAGAGGAAAGAGAATAGTGGCTGGCCCAGAGCCTGTCTGATGACAGCAGCAAGGCTGGTGATGGCGACAGCCCTAGAGCCTTTCCACATTCGAGGCCAGTCTCGACATCTAACCCATCTTGGGTAGGTGCACTGAGGTTCTCGGAAGCACAGATAACTGGCCGCAGAATCGCACTTCCTGGTCTGGATGTAGCCTGGCCGTGGGGCTCAAAGCTTTCCCGGAGCCCCCAGGGTTGTTCTGTGCAGCTGGGGCAGGACCAAGGGTGAGACCCTCCTCGCTGCCCGTGGGTTGATTTTAATTTTCTCTTTTACTGGTTTTGCGCAAACTCTGTGAGGGCAGAGTCTATATTTTTGCTACCTTCCTATTCCTGGATCTGGGAAGAAAAAATGGTAGCTTGGAAACAGTGACTCTTTACCAACCAAGGATGCACCCAGAATAGTGTCTAACACACTGGCTCCCCCTGTGTTCTGCCTAATAACTTTAGGGTACAGCAGCATGTAAAGTGTGAGGAAAAGGCTCTGAGAGAGGAATAGGATCCTCAGCTTTACAGTTGCACAGTTGTGACCTGAAACAGTGAAGCAGGTCCCATCTTGGAGAGGCTCACACAGAAAGTAGAAATGGGAACTTCAGAATCAGGATTCCTAACATAAGTGTCCTCGGGCCAAATAACTTCTATGGGATCTTGCAACCCTTTCTTCCCCCATACATGGTACATGCTGTTTGCAGTAGGACAGGCTCTGTTACCCTGGTGGCACTAGATGGCAACACAGCACCAAGAAGGCCCAGCACCCAGGCTGAGACCTGAGACCTGGGTGTAGCTTGCCAGCCCCACTGTGACCCCCAGAGTGGGCCTCATCATTCCAGTCATCTCCAGGAGCTTAGGACTTCAAAAGGATCACTGTGCCCCTTGGCTTCTCCGTACAGCTGGCTTTAAAGCCTTGCACAATGGTGTCCTTCTGGCCTTGGAGAGAAATGGCCTTAGAAGCCCAGAAGAGCAGAGCAGTGGTCCCAGCCTGGTGCCTGGCACAGCCCGGCAGCTGTTGGATGATTTCAGGGATGCTTTAGTAGTAATAAAGTCTCTTACACTCTCACCCCGGCCACACATCACTCTGAACACTGTCCAAGTGTCCACATATTCAGTCCTTACACTCCCACTATGGGCTATGTATGACCATCTATGACCATCACTGTCATATTAAAGATGATGGGATACAGTCACAGAATTAGGATTCAGACCCTGGGCCCCTGGCTCAGGTGTATAATTCCCTATGAGTTTGTGTGGCTATTGAAATGACCAACATGGATGGCTATTTTCCACTCAATTGTTGATGAGTGGTACCTCCCATTTCCCTGAAGTTATAGCATCGGAATGGTCCCACCTGGAGAGCTAGCAGCAGGTCTGAGGCTGAGGCTGCTGGCACACGTATCTGATGGGACACATGCAATATTGTGCCAGGCTCTGGCTTGCAAGAGTTGGACAGAGTATTACTCTGCCATAAAGAAGGATAAGTTTGAGTCACTCATACTCAAATGGATGTACCTTGAGGACATACTAATAAGTGAAATAAATAGGGCACAGATATGTAAATATTGTATTTTTTCTCTGGTGTGAGAAACTGAAAATATAAATAAGTTCTAGAATGCATGATAGACACTGTAAAATAGAAAAAAATACCCTAAGGGAAATGGGGGTAGGGGTAAGTAACAAGGGGAGAGAAAAATTGTGATGGTAAAAAAAAGGAGAAACAGACTCATGTATTGGGGGGGCTGTAAGGTTGGCAGGGGAGTGGAAAAAATGAGAATTAAGTTGTGTCATATACTGGTACAAATTCTCAATGTTGAGTGTGATCATGATGTGTATATAAAATGTACCTATATCAATAAAAAAATTTTTTAAGAAAGCTCAATTGTATTTCTGTTGGACAGAATTGGTCTCGGTGATAACATTTTTAAATGTAACTGATTACCTGAATAAACATATTGTATGTTGCCAGAAGAACATATACTGTAAGTGGCCAAAAAAAATAAATAAATACTAAATGTGTGCTTCAACAACTTTGGATCCGTTTTTAGCTGGTTTACATTTTAAAAATACACTGACACCTACAGGATTTCAAGCAGAGAGGTTCAATTTCCCTCATCTATGATACTGCCCACCTCAAAAAAAAAAAAGTCTTGGTCAGTGTTCTCATTAGATATTGTAGGTAAGACTGTCCATTAGAAGAAGAACCAGCAGCCATAAACTCAGCAGAGTCTTTTATGAGGGCCTGGGCTGGAAAATGGTGTGCCTCTACAAGGGCTCATTGTTTGCGGAAGCTCCACCTCTTGCTTGAATTTAAGGCCAAGAAAATCCTATGATATTCAACAAAAACTACTGAAGCGCCACACCTTTGAGAAAGCAGACAGACCTCACTCTCAATGCCCGCAAGTTACAATTTTGCAATCTGTGATTCATTTCATTCAGCGAATTCTTTTTCTCACATTTTCTGCACTCACAGGTCTTAGTGGGATCATTAAAAGGGAAACAAAGGATCCCACAGCCAGACACAATTGACGTGAGCCCCTTAACATCTTTTGCCTGTGGTAAGGTGTCCCCAGGGGGATATTGAGTGGAAGCTGTTTGCCACGCTGCCAGCTCTGTGGCAAAGTCACATAGCCCAGAGGCACTTGGATGCCATCTGGGACATTCCAACCTCAGTCCAGCAACTTACCCTGCTTGCACAGTGAGATTCATCCCCAGATGCAGATCTGGTACTTTCCAGGAAGGGTAGACAAGTGGCACCACAGGGACACAGGGACACACACAGGGGCATCTTCCTCTGCCTGGCCTCCGTCAGGAGACCTGAAGGGGAAATTTAACTCCTGGGTTTTTTTCTCTTGTTAGTGTTGTACTCGGGCTCCAGATCTTTTATCTTTCAGAATAATTTCTGAAGCATATTTTAAACTAAAGGCAGGAGGATATGAGACAGCAATGGGCAGAAAGACTTGGAATAACCCCCGAGTGACCAAGCCTCCCGGGCTCTCCACCCACTGACCCGTTCCCCTGGGGTGTGACAACACACAGCTGTCCCTCACGGGTTTTGCTTGTCAGTGTACGCTGATGAAAATGATCGCTTGCGCCTATCCTTGCCCCTCTCAGTCCACTAAGCTCTGTGCTTGTTTTTGACAACTAGAGTGGTCAGAAGTGCTCAGAATACCAAATTACTAAACACAGCAGAAATAAACGAGACAGCTCATTAGAAGAGAAGAAAATTACCTACACAAGTGAGGCCTTGTTCCATCGCAGGCTGACTTGTTCATTGCAGGATGACACTTCCATCCACTGCCTGGGGCCGTGGCACTAAAATTCACTGTGTAGAATTATGAGTGGGTGGGGAAATGTGTTCACAGATGCCCTGTAAATAAGGAGCTTTAGGATAGTCAGTTGGTGTTTCTTTGATAGTGCAAGAATTTGGTGGGAGAATTTACACCATACAAATTGACAAAATGCATGCACTAGAACATGTTCTTTTCAACCTAGAGAACTTTAAAAAAATCTACCAGCACAATGCTGACTTTAGACAACCACTGCTACTGAAGAAAGAGGCCCTCGGTATCTTAGCCAAAAGCTGAGGCCTGGTCTGTAAGCAAAGGAGGTTGTGCCTGTGGGACACATGAATCACCTTAAAAACTCAGTGCCAGTCTTCCGTCAAGTCCAGAAGTAAGGTCTTTGGGGACTTGAGAACTTTCAGGGGCAAAATTAGTTTTCTTTTGTGGGATCATGTTTATGGGGATTTAGCTGCTATGGATTGGCTGCTTTAGAAGTGTGGTTAGGATGCGAAGATGTTGATTGATTTGAATGGGTTTGAAACCAGCTACAGCCATCACTTACTATGGCTGCCAGGAACCAATCAGGATTGGAGTATGTGAGTTTCTTGTGCCTGTCATTTTCTAAATTAGTGATAGCACCCTGGATCTTAAAACCAGGCAGGTCACACGGAGAGCACCTGCACAAAAGCAATCAACCTTTATTCTCTGGGCCTTCTCTAACTGGTCTGACTTCTCCCTTCAGGGGGCACAGGGAGATTCCTGCTGAGAATCAGGTCTTCTCTGAGAGTAAACAGTTGCAGGGGACACCATCTCAATGTTAAGTACTGATTTGTTTATCTGGTTTTTGTTTTCAGTACTGGAAACTGAATCCAGAGCTTTCTCTCTGAAAAACATCTCTAGCCTGTTTAAATTTTTTTTTTAAATTTTGAGATAGGATCTCACTAAGTAAGTTGCCCAAACAGCTTGAACTTGTGACCCTCTTGCCTCAGCCTCCCAGAGTGCTAGGACTATAGGTGACACGTCATACTGACGCAGGAGAGTTAAGGCCTAACTCCCCACCTGAAATGCGAGTTCGTGTTCTCTAAAAATCGAAGAATGAATTTTAGGAACGACGGAGGTTTGAGTAGGAAAATTTTATTGAGAGAGAAAGCTTCTGCCTTAAGAGAGACAGAAGGGGGGCCCGGAAAGTGGGTAACCCCAGGATTGCTTTCTTTAGGGGGATTTTGTGGACCAAAATCACGAGGTGGGGTGGGTTTAAAAGTGGGGGCCACCAATGAGATCTTTAAAAAGGTAGATAGGTTATAACAATCAAACAGGAATTTTGACTCTAACTCTTTTCCGGGGAGGTGGGTTAAGGTATCAGCCTTTTACCCCAGGAGGTTGGAGCCTTCTTTAGAATATCTGATGGCTCCTTGTTTGGAATTTCAATGAGCTATTTATCTTATATGGGTGGGGTAGCTTTTCTCCCCGGCAGCAGTAA
>PVIC010022782.1:0-27381 GCA_004025085.1 Thryonomys swinderianus
TTATCACAGTTATATACAGGAAAAAACCTAGTATATATAAAGTATGATACCATCTGTAGACCATCTGTGGTCTTAAGCAACTGCTGGATGATGAGCAGGAAACTATAAAGTGAAACAAGCCAGTCACAACACGGCCACATATTGTATTATGCATGTATATGAAATGTCAGGAACAGGTAAATCTGTATAGATAAAATGTAGATTTGTTGTGACAAAGGGACAGGGTCAACTGCTAATGGATGTCAGGTTTCTCCTGGAATAATGGAATTGCTCAAATTTTGATAGCTGTGATGACTGCATAATTCCCTGGACATGTGATCACTGAATTGTACAGAAGTGAGTAAACATTTTTTTATGATGGGTCAAATAGTAAAAATTTTAGTCTTTGTGGCCATATGATCTTTGATGGCCTTGCTCAGTTCTACCATTGTAAAGCAAAATCTACCAAACAATATGTAAATAAAAAATGGTAATTTCATCCAAATAAAATCTAATTTACAAGAACAAGGGTCTTCAACCTACAGATGTGGTTCACCAATCCTTTCTTTAAGCAATGAAGTTTTTAAAGCAGGTCCATGCCTTACTTATAACCATATCTTCTCATGGCCAGCCAGGCAGGGTGACTCAACACATGTTTACTTGCAATGGACAGAAATGCTCTTGAGCTGCCCTACCCACAGGGTAAGAAAAGGGCTAAAATTTCCTACCCCTCTTGGTGTTTGGCAGACCCCATGGCTTTACGACCAGATGTCCTCTGATGGGCTATTGCAGGGTCCTGGAACCTACAAATAAGTGGGCCTAGAGTTGAAAAGAAGGGGAAAGAAATGGTAGGGCAACTGTCAATCAAGTGGTGAAGATTAAAATGTGGGGCCATTTTAACACTTGCATGCCCTCACCTTGTCCATTCCTGAAACAGTGCACTGGTTAGAGGAGAGAAGCCTGGTCTAGGAGTCTCAAGAACTACCCTCTCTGGAGCTGCAATCTTTTACAGACCCACGACCTCCAACTCAGGAGGAAACTGGTTCTCTTCAGAGAGGGCTTTGTCCTATCATTCTCAACCTAGTTCAGACTCTATAGCAGGCTTTAACCTGAGAACCTAACTGCAATAGTTATCCACCTTATCCAACAAAGAAGAGGCATAAATTATATCAGTTGCCACCCTGACCTAGTAGGGTTAGTTAGAATTGTGCTTGCCCTCTGACTTCACTCCAGCACAGCCTAAAAGAGAGATGAAGCAATGAAATTTGTGTTCCATTAAAGGAAGTGAGGGAATATAGGACATATTTCCCCTCTATGGGTTTCTCAGGGGTGGGTGATGGGCTGGCTGCTCATTGATTATTACTATGCTTCTGCAGTCACAGGCCTTGACTTCCCTCAACACAGCCTTGCTGTCCTCCTTTAGGGAAGATACCACAGGGTGAGCAGTGAGGACAAATTTTCAGCTACCTTCCACTAGTGCAAACAGATAGAGCCATGTATACCCTCTGGCCTATTCAGAGCTTAACCACCTAGGTACCCCTTACTGCAGAAGCTGAAAAGAATATAAATAAATATTAAAGCTGAAAATATAATAAATATAATATAAAAATATAATAAATATTGAAGCTGAAAAGAATATAAATATTCATTTCTATACCACCATATTATAATTACTGGACACATAAATGGAGAATACATTAGGGGAAGAAAGTGAAGGGAAGAAATATACAAAAGCATCGTGTATGTGGCAGAACATACTGGATAGAAATTGTGTTACAAGCCATGCTACTTTTATGTGAGGTTAATTTATATGTTTATTTGGTCTACAAAAACAAATTGTGAGATCTGGAATATATTGATCTCTGTCTTTAGCTTCAGGTATTAGAAAAAAAATTCACTGAGGTAGAATGATACTCATGAGTGATATCTACATCTAGCATCCTCCTTAATCCCCAGACCAAGAAGTCAAATGTTCTTGGATCATTAGCTGACAACCAAAAGAAAGGGTGTGTTACCGAACAGGAGCACCCACAACCCATAACTGTTTATAGCTGGGGTATTTTAATATTACTAGTCACATCCCTCATGGCATCCCACTGCAGGCATTTCAGCACTAGGGTGGATAATGAAGGGAAAAAATAAATCACTAGGGGCATTATGTAGGGAGAAAATATGAACACAAGTTTAAGGCCTTTCCATTGAAGATGTGAAGGAGGTTTTTTTTTTTTTTTTTTTTTTTACTTACAAAATTTCTGACCTCAAAAAATAGTGTCTTTATGTGAATTTTATTCTAATAAACTAGAGACAAAAGTTACAAGTCACTGAATTTCCAAAAAAACCTAACAAGCTAAGTTATTAGGTCACATAGAAAGGGACCATGTCAGAACTAGAGTTCCAGTTCCCTGTTCTGCACAAGTTTCCAGTCTTCCTGCGCTAGCTTCATCCACAATCCATGTAGCAAGATGTACAAGACTTCCTCATAACTGTGACAGTGTTATAAGACAGGATTCTATCTTGAACCTGTTTGTTAGGATCTAAAATCCATACATGGCACAATAACTATGTGGGATCACCTTCAGGCTTCCTAGGCCAAACTTCGGTCACATTTCACTTCCAAAATCAGCTACTAGTTTAATATAATCAGGATATAGCAATGACACCTAAGGCCACCTTCTATGAGTCATGTAGAGGAAGAGAAACCTATTAGGAAGGGGAAGATCTACAAATACCCAGATCACTGTCTTTCTGGATTCCCATGGCTAGAGTTATTTGATACATCTTCAGGCTCTCTTGTCCTTCTGAATCCACACCTCTACTCTCACCTCATCAGCAATAAGGCCAGTCCTGACCTAAGACCCCCTGTTTCCATTATATACAGCTGCATGACAAGCCACCCTAACACTCCAAACTTACTGGTCTGAAGCAACAGTCTTTTATTTGTTTACAGACCCACAAATCAGGAAGTTGCATTTCTGCTCCATGATTAACTGAGATTTTAGTTAGGGGGCTAGCTGAGACCACCCACTTGGAAACTGGGTGAGTTCTACTCTCTGAGTTCTTCGGTTGTCCTCCATGTAGGGTATCCACATGTTCACAGTGGCCTATCTCATAGCTTGGTGAGCTCAGAGTTCACAGGAGATTCTAAAAGCACAGGTCCAATGTACAAGTGACAGGACCCTTATTGGGTAGATTTGCTGCTAGTTCATTGACAAAAGCAAGTTACCTGCCCAAGGCCAGAGTCCAATATGAGAGGAACAACACAGGAGTGTGAATATGGAGACAAACACTTTATTAGGGAGGTATGAATATAACGGTCTGTCACACCAAAGACAGCTTATCCTTGAGTCCTGCCGGTCCCGAACCTGTCCTGAGTTCTCTTCATTGTAATTTCTGCTATCTCTGTGAATGTCACCTTCAGTAGCTCTCTCTGTACCCAAAACCTCGCATCACACATATTGGTGTCCAGAAGTAAAATAGGCTAGGCTGTGTAGAATGTTGAGTAAGCATACAGTAAAAAACAAAAAATAATCGCAAATATATATAGGGGTAGAGGTGGCAGGGGAAGGGGAAAAATGAGAATCAAGATACATCATGTAGAGGTACAAATTTCTAATGTTGAATGTGATCATAATATATATGTAAAATATACCAATAAACTCAATTTTAAAAGTTTCCTTACTTTTAAAGTTTCTGTGTTCATTAGCATTTGTTTATGATACATAATAATTATATTCTCTTGGGGATTAATACAAATACACATCACATTTTAATCATTTTTACCCCCCTTCCCTCCCTCCCATTGCCCCCCCTTCCACATCTCCTTCCTAAGAGCTTCCTAACTATATACAAAACACTATCTACTTATCTTCCTAATTAAGGTCATTTCAGGATCTTTGGTTACTGCCCTGGGTTTCCCTTCCTTCTCTGTTAATTGTTGCCATAACATCTAATGACGTCAATACTGATACAGCTAATCCCTCCAGGACCTTCCCCTCTCTATTTCTTGGTCTTCTCATCTCCATTTATTGTTTCTAACATACCTCTGCTCACACCCACCTTACTCTTTAGCATTGCCATTTACTACACCCTCCAAAATTTGTACTGCACACACCTCAACCTTCAAATACCACTTTTAAAAAACAAATGAACAGCCAGGCATGGTGTCTCACGCCTGTAATCCCAGCACTCGGGAGGCACAGGCAGGAGGATTGCTGAGTTCGAGGCTTGCCTGGGCTACAAAGTGAGCTCAGGGCCAGCCTGAACTACAAAACAAGACCTTGACTCAAAAAAAAAATGAACAAACAAACCCCCTAGCTTGTTCCTTCTGTGCTCCAGTTCCAAAGATCCTTAGTTCATGTCATGGTCCTTAACCCGGCCTTCTCTTGCCTAACTGTATCCTGACTTTCTCATTAGCCTACATGGCCCATGACTATGATCAGTCCTCCGCAGACCCAATCATGGCCTTTGTTCCTCTCATCCTCTATGGCACGCAGCAGGCAGAAACACAGTCCTTATTAACCTGACTTTCTTCCTGCTCTACACTCACATAACCAGAAGTGGCCAGAGAAAAAGCACTAGGATGAGTTGTCTCCGTTCAAATAATGTCAGAGACACCCACTGGACCAGGAGTGCTGTTTGTCACCCCTACCAGGCAATTCACACCCCCTACTCAACCATGAGTAATTCACACCTCTCTTTTCTCAAGTTGCCACCCCCTTCCCATTCCTACTTTCATCTGGAGTGTGCCTTTCATTTTACTGAGAAGATAGAAAACACCAGAAGAGAACTTCATGTATTTTCTCCCGTGCTTCTCTTACCCTCTCCAGCTCATTCACTCTCTCCTTAATTCCCTGGGCACTTGCACTCTAGCCTTTATCTAAGGGTCATTTCCATCTTCTTCTGCAAAGCATCATAATCATCTTGGTTTTGCATCCCCACAGTTCTGTTACCATCACTCTAACATGGTAGCCTTAGCCTTCAAGACTGGCTTGTTTCTCAGGGTTCCAACTCCAAACTTCCAGTTTGCAAAGAGGTCTTACTGTCCTAACTCACGTTGGGTGGTGACCTCCAGTCAACCAGCTGTGGCTACACATGAGAACCATAGAAAAGTGAGCCATAGAAAACAGGGCAGGTGCGGTGGAGCACAGTTGTATTCCCAGCCACCCGGGAGACTGAAGAAGGAGGATCACAAGTGTAAAGCCACCTCAGGCAACTTGTAAGACCTTGTCTCAAAATTAAAAATAAAAAAGGGCTGAGGCTATAGCTCAGTGATAGAGTGCTTGCTTAACATTCATGAGGCACTAGGCTCAATCCCCACTACCACAAAACAAGAAGGGAGAAAGAAACAAAGAGAAACAGAGAGAAGAAATGAAAGAGGAAGGGATAGCAGCTAGCCAAAAACAAATAAGACAAAAACTTCCAAAAGCCTGTTTTCCATGGGGGGCAGGGGGTCCTGCATTACATACATAAAGGACTTAAAATTTAGAGAATTTAGATTTTTGGAAACTACAGAGAATGAAGAGATTGTAAAATGAATCTAAGAAAGCCCAGCTAAACAGAATATGTATTTGTATGAGTCCCCTGGACCTTAAATTTTGTCTCCCACCCCTATTGATCTTTATATTCCAGTTAAATAACACGGTGCCTGGCATTCAATATTTGCTGGATTGAACAGAGTCCCCTGGAAGAAAATGAAAAAAAGAGAAAATGACAGCATCATGGGGACTGCAGTTCCCCTTGTCTATAAAAAGGGAGCATTCAAGCCTTCCTGCAGAGCCAGACCTCTCTCTAGCCCTGAATATTATAAGAGACTGTGAAGAGAAATCTTTATTTGGGTGACATTTGGTCACATAATGGACAATGGTCTTATCTAAGGCTTTGCAAAAGTTCCCGAAGTGCCCTTCAACTCCCTTTTTCTTATATTAGCTCTGTAAAAGCCAAGGGCACAACACTACTTCGAAACTCCAGGATGGCATTTCCACGGAGAGATGAACTCATCTGGCAGAGTGGGCTGCTTTCTGACCAGATGCAGGAATAGAAATGAGAAGACCTGCAGATGCAGCTCTGTGCCATGGGTAGGAGGCTGAAAGGCAGGAAGATACACCAGAATCACCTGGAAGGATAGTTTAAACTATAAATCCTTTCTCTGCTACTGCAGATGCTGGGAGTGGAGACAGGGCAGCACCCGCAGGTGACAGGCCGGTGCATATGGAGAAGCACAGCTCATATTCGCCCTCAGCCCCTCACTCTGGAGCACAGGTCACTCTGACTTGTGCACTTGTATGTGATGTGTCTGAGTATCAGTGCATAGTTTATGTATGCATGTATTTATATGCCCCTGAATTCCAGAGAAGGTGGCAGATGGCCTACAAGTATTCCTAAAATACAAAAAAGGGGGGATTAAAAAAATAGAAACAAAATGCCAATGTTGGAAATTCAAATGCTAGTAGCCATAAGTGCATTTTCACAAAGTTCAGCCAGCATCAGCTCGAGAGGCTGTGCCGAGGGAGGAGCTGCAGGGACAGAATGCCACACTGAGCTGGCCATTCCTTACAAGAGTACAGCCCTGACTTGAGTGCGCCCTGGGCAGAAGAGAGGTGCAGTGAGGGCACTATCTTGTAAAACTGCGGCTTTCTCTGGGCCCCCAGGAGAGAAGATTTGGAATTTAGGGAACTAGCAGCAGGTACAGCACTGGCAAGAGGACTGGGGTGCTGCTTGCCCACCCAGAGCAGGCACCAGGTAGAGGAACCTGGAGTTCAGCATTTGATCTCAGGTTCTATGCTGACCAGGGGCCAAACTACAGAATGTACATCTAGGTCATTCTGATCCTGACCTTTTTTAAAGTAGTTTATTTTTTCTCTGGTATATATTTGTGATATACAATGAATGTGCTCCTTGTAGACAGTTGGTGTGAGTATAAACATTGCACCTTAATCCTTTTTACTTCTCTTCCCTGTTCCTTCCTCTGGAATTCTATTTGATTAATGCTGTCTTCCTGCAATATTAAAAACTGGTGCTTGGGAAAGGATGGTGCATTTATAGTAGAGCTCATAATGGGGCTGAACACATTAGCTTACGGGTGAAACAGTGTTAGAGGGGCAGGCAGAGCTATTGATTTCACCTCAGGAGTGTAGGTATAGCTCAGCTAACTGATGACTTTTAAACTACCGGTTGCTTTAAATTCATTACAGTTCTGTACAATCCCAAAATGTTCCAAAACCCAAAATGTTTTAATGTCATGGTAATCAGATTTCAGATTTTTCAGACTAGAGATGCATAACCAATAAAATCTATACACATTATTCAGAGTCCAAAACACTTCAAAATCGGAAACTCCTCTGGTTCCAAGCATTTTGTATCTGAGGCTGATCAACCCTTTCATCTGCCTAGAAAGGGATGTGGCGAGCTAAAGAAAGAAAGTATTTTGTAATACTTTGGGGTCTGGGAGGTCAGCACCTCAGAGAGGCAAATGCAAAGATACTCCGAGCTGGCCACTATTTATTGGGTCCACACAATAACTGGAGGGAGTATAGAGTGACTTAGAGATGGGTAGTAATCCGTGTTGATGAGACTCTTAAATTGACATGGGTCATACTTTGATAAGGATGCTGAGATGAGCCAAGTATTCTTACAACAGTAGGTAGAATGAGATACCAGGCTAATAAAGAATTCATCCTTTCACTAGGAGAAATCTTCCTTGTTTTTTATTAGTTCTCAAAGGAGCAGCATGTCTTCAGATGATGTCATCTAGTCCTTGAGCATCACGGGACCATTGAGGCCTCAACTTGCAACTGGAGGCAAAATGAAGTTAGTTTTCATATGCCACAGCCAGCTCACAGCAAAGAAGACACTGGCCCTTAGACCTTCCTAATCATAATTTAACTATGAAATGATTTTTTTCCCCAGAATTGTATAGAAAGGCTCTCAACATTTTAGGTAATGGATACCCAACCTGTTTCTCATTTAAGTGTTTCAACCACAACCTTGGAAGTACTTTCACCAGCATCTACATATTACAGTGAGAAAATGGTGCCTCACAGGATGGTTCAACTCCTAAGTGTTGAGGGAGGATTCAAACTCTGCAATCAGGCCAGTCAGTATGAGGTCATAAAAGAGAAGTGACAGCTGTGATGTAGTCTATAGTTTATGAACACAAATTTTAAAAATCAGTTCTCAACTATTCCCTGAAGCTCAGTGAACTCAGCATTTTGGACCAGTGACACAGCAGACCTGCACGGAACACATGTTTCTTCAGTTGCCCCTGTATGTACAGTACTGAGTCCTCCACCACGCTGAAATAAAATTTTCTGCTAACAATTTAGGACTGTAGTCCTCTGGGTCAGTCTTAGCCACTGGAAAAGGGTCCCAAATGAAGAGATGGGGCAAACAAGACAATGTGCTACACGGGGCGATCCAGTCCTGCCTCCTCCCAGAAGGGGTAGGTAGCTTAAAAAAAAACATATGCCAACTCTAAATGAAACTGTTCGTCATCACCCTACAAACAATGTGCAACAGTTTGGGGGTTTTTGACTCTTCCTCTCAGCCAAGATTTTGTTTGGCTTTACCTTTTCTAGTTAGAACTACAAAAACTTGTTTCCCAAAGACAGATTTTATTGCAGATTTAATATGATGGCAAAGCTCTCCTCCCCCACTGCCCTTGGAGAAACTCTGCCTTCCTGCTGCCTTTGAGAATTCTTGCATGATCTGGTGCTTGCACCCAGAAGCAAAATTTCCCTGAAATATTGACTAAATGTTCAAAAGCCATGTGGAAGAATCACACACCTCCTTGTTTTCACCTTAATCGTGGGCTCTGAGATCCTCACATACATCACTGGATTAGCAAAATCACATAATCTGAGGAGTTTGGATGCATCACTCCTTTTAATACCTTAAAAATTGTATTAAATATTGAGTGTAAACATGATGTATATATACAATGTACCAATAAATATTTTTAAAATTTTATTAAATGTTTTATTCATGTTTATTTCTCTTAATTTGATGTACAAAATTATGACATATGTTCCACATGCTTATAAAAGGTTTGATCTGATTCTTGAATCATAAATATGTGGCCAGCTGCTAACCTTTGAGGTTTCTAAGGCAAATGTGCAGTGCATATGTACACAGGGGCCTAAGCTAAGCTAGCACTGGCAGCTGAGACTTTTTTGCAAAAGTCTCTCATTCATAATTAAATGGGACAGAATAATGTATCTTGCAATTTTTCATCTGTGGAGATTTTAAACAACAGGTCTATAGCTCCTTGCAGGTTTAATTAGTTACTTCCTAAGTAGTTGAAGCTGTTCCGTAAATGCATAGCTGATGCTTTGAAACCTACCCTTTGATTATCCTCCCAGCCTTTAGGCCAGAGCAGCCTTTGCAGTGGGACTTTTAAGAAATGTTTCTTCCTAATGATGGAGAGAGGTTTTCTAATGACAGGTATAGGCTTTGGAGCCAGAAGAGTACTCCTCACTTTACGATTTTTGTTTGCTGATAATATTTAATTTGAAACAATGTAAGATTCATAAAAAGTCACACAGGCAATTCAGAGATGTGTGCTATACCCTCCTCCACCCCAAGTTCTCCTGGTGATAGCTCCCTAAGCAGTCACAGAAGAGACCATTTCAATAGCAAACACTGACCACTCACATGCTGTTCTGAGGGCTAAAGAGAGTTTGTTTCTTTTGTCCTCTTGGCAAACCTCTGTGATAAAACTGGGCACCCTATTTTAAGGGTTGAGGGAACCAAGGCACAAAGAGATTAAACTGCCCTTTGCCAGAATTAAACCCAGCCCATCTGGCTCTAGAGCCCATGCTTAAATGCACATGCACAACCATACTCTGAATTTTTTACTGTGTGCCAAGTTACTACCCTACTTGTTCATAAAATTAAAGTTGTTTTTAAAAATATTTTAATTAAGGAAGGAAACACCTTACATAGGGTCTAATACCCATTTATTATTCTTCTTCCACAGTAATATCTCATATTCCTTTGATGACCTTTGAAAACTATTCTTCCAAGCACTAGGAAAGAAATTTTTCAGTCCAACAGTGAAGTCAGTGAATGCTCCAAATCACTCACTAGCCAACTAGTATTTTTGTGAAGGTTTGCACGGGATGGGCTGGACCTGGATGGACTTTGGGACTCCAGGCACAGCACCAGGGATTCTCACTATGACTGCAGAACCTTCGGATGGCTGTGATTATGAAAGGTGTAATTTACTTATGGTATGAAGAGTATAATTTGCTGATCTCAAAATTTAGAATCTATAGGAATAAATTAAAAGCAAGAAAAGAAAGCTCAAATGTTTTTAAGAAGAAAGGATGAAAATAGATTTCTATTCTTTCATCAGCTGTAATAATGTAAATTCCAGCTACTAAGTACATGCACAGTATGTACGGAGCTCTTTCTAATCTCTCTAATCCTCATTATTTCCATATAGCAATACCCACGCACTGAGGAGAAAGCTGGAGTTTGGTTG
Organism: Thryonomys swinderianus; assembly: GCA_004025085.1. NCBI lineage: Eukaryota > Metazoa > Chordata > Mammalia > Rodentia > Thryonomyidae > Thryonomys > Thryonomys swinderianus. Next base: position 10,460 of record PVIC010022782.1, read on the forward strand.
TTCTCCCCATCTAGAGAAAAGAAAGGAAAGGAGACATCCCTCCCCAATTCTGTCATGGGCTCACCTCAATATTAACAACAAGAATGGGCTGACAATGCAGAGATAAGATAAGAGGGAAATTAACAGCCTGACTAATTAGGAAACGTACTTTAACCATTGCTTGAGGCCTCTGTAGAACAGGTCATGATCTCAGCAATGATCAGTAAGTTCTTCAGCTTCTGTTGATTTCTATCCTAGTTTTCTTCATCACTTTTTATCCTCTTTTGATTAAGTTTTTGAAGGAATACAGACTTATCTTAGACCAAATTTACTGACAAGAGCTCATCGAGCCAAGAATCTGTATCCCATGCTTTAGTTCAAGAACATGACAATGTCTCTTACTTTTGCTTGCGTGCCTAACAAAAATAGGTATTCAGAGGTGATATTTAACAGTAGATAAAATTGAAGTGCCATGGATGTACTGCAGAAGGAAAACATTCAGAGTTAAGAAGGATTGAAATGTTAGAAAGCATTGATCACTTACTATCTCCTCAGCATTCTGGAAGGATTCGAAAGACACACCCTTCACCAACACTGTGATAAACATGTGTGACAAGATCGAGGTGCGAGGATATTCCTCTGGCATCTGAAGAGTTCTGTGCTTGTTGTTGTCTGTAGATCAGCTATTACAACACGGCTCATGATCAGATTACTAGGTTCTGGAGTAATATGGCCAAGTGAAATCAGAACCAGAGGAGTAATAAAAACTAATCTGATTCATAGAAATCTTCAGCAGTGACTTATGAGTCATCCTGTCTCTAAAATTTAAATAGATAAGTAGTCTTTTAAAGAACTCTTCATTTATATATGTGGAAAGCTGTAAGCCAAGTGAACAGAAGTCTCATTTAAGTCACCAAATGAGACAGTCACAGCCTTTTGGTCAACTCCCAAACTTGAACTGACTCACCAACCTCACGTCAGTCCTTTAGAAAGGGCCCTGCTATACTGTTAAAAATATATCATATGTTTATATCTTCCAACCCTTCTCAAAGGACCTGTGCATTGGGGAGGGAGTAACAATTAGTCCAGAAGGTCTAATTGTGTTCTCAGAAAAGACCTACTCAAGGATGATCTCATGTATATGGCTTCCATCTGATAATCAAGTGATATGGTGAATGCTGAATTTTGTGGTTTGATGACTCAGACAACCCTTAATTCATACTAGGTAACTCAAACCTGTTGTTTAAAATCTCCACAGATGAAAAATTGCAAGATATATTATTATATCCCATTTAATTATGAATGAGGGACTTTTGCAAGAGGGAGTAACAATCAATCCTTGTACTTGAAAGGTGCAAGGATATTGATTTCCAGCACATCCTCATCCAACTAGTCTATAACAGTTGGGCTGTGTGTAAAATATATGGAGCTTGGAGATGACAGTAATGACCTTAAACTTAATCAAGTGGTGATTTTGGCTGCAGCTTCTCTTACAGATGTAGCTTTGTTGTTGGAGTAAATAAACATAACCTACACCTGGTATGAGAGCTTTTCTGTTTCTTTTAATGGGACCATCACAGTTGGGCCTGATGGCATATGCCTGTAATCCCAGTACTCAGGAGGCTGAGGTAGGAGGATCACCGTAAGTTCCAGGCCCGTTTGGGCTACATAGTGAATTCAAGGCCAGTCTGTACTACATAGCCAGATGTGGTCTCAAAAACGGGGAAAAAAAGGTGTTGCATGTAATATTTGAGACCTGCTATATCAATAAGACCATCAGAAGCAATTTCTTAGCTAGCAAGGCCAGCAATACATCTTCACTGTTTTACCTTGAGGCTATGTAAACTCTCCAGCCTTGTGCTATGCTCTAGCCCATACATACATCATCGCCTTTTCACTCCACAGAACCAAGTGTTGGCCTATGACAGCAATGACAGTGTGCTGACTGGACCGTGTGAGCAATTACTTTAGGCACATACAGAAAACATGCAGCAGGGTAATGGAAATAAAACCCCCAAAAGTTTAATGAAATTTCATGCTCTGGGGTAATTTCTTTCAGGGTTGAGATAAGTTGCTGCACCAGGCCACTCTACCACTAGAAAAAGGCACAAACAAAAACAGTACCCCTCTTTGGAACTGGGGCGTTTTGAGGCAACATATACCTATTATCAAACAGCCCCCAAAGCTGCCAGATTTTAGTGGGACTCAGATCAAAAGAAGACTTTAAATAGGCCCAGACTGCTATGCACACTGCTCCACACTTAGATTCTATGACCTACAGTACTAACCATGCATAACATCTCACTGGCTGACAAGAGTGATACATGGAACTTTTGGAAGTCATCTCTATGTGAATTACAGTGCATACTCAGCAAAGCCATGTAGCCTTCTGCAAATTACTACACTCACTTTGAGAAAGAGTAACAATTTTTGGTGTGCTACTGACCCTTGGTAGAGAAAAAAATGACTACAGTACACCAAGCTATTATGTGATTTGAATTACTTAGTATGAATTAAGGGTTGTCTGAGTCATCAAACCACAAAATTCAGCATTCACCACATCACTTGATCATCAGACGGATGTGGTGTACATGAGATCATCCTTGAGTAGGGTCTTTTCTGAAAACAAAATTAGACCTTCCCTAGACCCTCTTGGTTTCTATTTGTGCTACAACATCTTCTCTTTTTCATGCTGCATCTGTGCCTTATGGAGGAGTTCCCTAAAATCTACTCATTGAGTAAGGGAAAGAAAAACCTTTCAGCATGGTTTACAGATAGCTCTGCATGTAGAAATGGGTCACTTCAGCACGATGTCCACACACTGAAATGGCCCAGTGGAGTGAACTGTTAGGACAGTAACAGAGCAAAACACTCCTAATGGGTAGAACCTGGAACAGGTTGACTGACTGTTCACTTTGCTGGGTGTCCAGAACTAGGCAGTCTAAACTGCTTCCTGGGCTGTAGCTGATGTTTTGAATGAAGTATGTGGTACTAAGAAGGAGCAAGATTGAAAAATTAACAGCAAGAAAATCTAAAGGAAGGGTACATGGATCTGGCTGCCCAAATAGAAATGGGATGTGAAGATATTCGTATTTCATGCACAGTGCTTAATAAAGGATGACCTCATCAGTAAAAAGTTAAAAGTCACGCTGATAGGATGACTCATTCTGTGGTAACTAGTGATCCTCTTTCCCTAAGCAATGTTTCCCAGTGTCCAGCAGACTTATAAAGAAAGAAACTCATGGTTGAGGAACACGGACCTCTATTTACCAAGACCATCTGGTCTCAACTACTGATAGGCATCCAACCTGCCTATAGCAGACTGATACTAACCCCCAGGTATGCAAACTTCTCAGGACTGGTATAACAAGTTTGATGACAAAACAACCTATGCTATGGAAGATAGAATATTTTGTTCTTGGCTAGTTAATCTGTGTATGGATTTGCCTTCCCTGCCAGCAAAGCGTCTCCCAAAACTATGATGTGCAGACATAGAGAGGACCTTACCCTTTTGTATTCCAATCAGCCTGACTTCTGTTTGAAGAACTTACACCATAGAAAATGAATTTACCCCAAAGAAAAAAATGTACCTATATTAATGGCATTCATAGAATCGAATGGGCATATAATGATCCTCATGATCTTGAAGCAACTGGCTTGGCAGAATGACCCTGAATTCTCCCTTTCAGTATGAAATAAATGGCACAGCACTGGCAGGGTGGCTCACATCCTCCAGGACACTAATTTCAACAGCATCCAATATCACATAGCCAGAAGTCACAGGTTTGGAAAGCGAGTGCTAAAATGAAAGCAGCACCATTCCACCTTCTGATCCACTAGTAAAACTTTTCTTTCTAGCCTTCAACTTTAGGTTCTGCTAATCTAGTAGTGTTGATCCCAAAGTGGGAAACATTTCCACTCACAGCCCAACAATAGTTCCATTGAACCAGAAGGTTAGCCTTCCATCTGGTCATTTTGGACTCTGTGCCAATGACTCAAGAGGCCAAAGGGGAGGGGAGTGGCTAATATCCAGGACTGATCATAATCCTGTCTACTGGGGAAAACTAGGGTGCTTCCACACAAGAGGGATAAGGAGAAATATGTCTGGAATAAGAAGATTCTCTAGGGCATCTCTTAAATTTGCAGGCACTGAGATTTAAATTCAGTAATTCACTTGAGTCAGGACTCCTAAGGGACGACATCTTTCAGAAGTGAAGGTCTGAGCCACTTAGTAGGCAGGGATTATGACCGGCTGGCTTGCCTGTTTCAAAGCCAAAGGACTATGGATCTGATAGTGAAAGAAGACACTAATAAATACGAGCTATAACCCTGTAATCCATTGCATCAAAGACTATGATAATGTTTATCCCTTATTTCATTATGAGTGTTTGTCTGTATATTTTTCTTTCTTATCACTTTACATAAAACATGTTCACAGATAGAACTCTACAACATAGTGTTAAAATATAGAACATAGGGGCCAGAGATGTGGCTCAGTGGTTCCAGCACCTGCCTCGCAAGCGCAAGGTCCCTGGTTCAATCCTGGTATCCACATACAACAATACTGGGCGTGGTGACCACGCCCACTAGCAATGAGTGCCTCATGCCACAAATACTGGGTTTGGTGGCTCAAGTCTGTAATCCCAGCACTCAGAAGGAAGATTGCTAAGTCAAGGCTTGCCGGGACTACATAGTGAGGTCAGGATGAGCCTGAACTACAAAGCAAGACCCTGTCTCAAAAAAAAAAAAAAAAAAGATAGAGAACATAAATGGGGAATATCAATTCCCTAGGAAGAGGATGAGTATTACCCAAAGGAGGAAAAAAAAAAGAAAACAACATATCATGTTTAGAAGCAAAAGAATATTTCTGTACACTGAATAGTTCTGCGATATTAAGTGGAAGTTTGATGTTGTCACTATCTTCTTGGAGGTTAAGTCTGGTTTCAGGCAAGGGGTTGAGGAGAGAACCATGGCAGCTTCGTAATGTGTCACCTTGGATAGTGGTTAGGGGACCACAAGAGAAATTCTCCTAGGAGATTTCTGGCAGAAGGATAGGAGCTAGTGTTTTGTAATTCACTTATTTGCTAGCTCAGCCCATCATGTGAGGAAGCAGGTCAGCCTGTGACTATTCTACCTTCCCGAGCCCAGCGATGGCAAATCTTTTAGAGATGAGGGCCCAAACTGCAAGCCAAAAACCATGTTTGTTTTAAAAGAAAAACAAATAACACAGATACCATATGTTCACCACCACTACAGAGCTTTCTGCAGTACAACTCATGTTCAGGGATGTATCTCACTGCTTAGGGATGGGCTCACCTTTTTTTTTTTTTTTTTTTTTTTTGAGACAGGGTCTCACTTTATTATAGTTCAGGCTGGCCCTGAGCTCACTATGTAGCCCAGGCAATCCTGGAAATCAGCAATCCTCCTGTCTCTGACTCTCAAGTGCTAGGATTACAGGCGTGAGGCACCAGGCCCGGCACTGTGGTATGTGGTATTGATTGCTGGTGGGCATGAGTCACCATGCCCAGCATTGTATGTGGTTACCGGGATCAAACTCAGGGCCTCGCGCATGTGAGGCAGGTGCTGGAACCACTGAGCTAAATCTCCACCCCATGGGACGGGCCTCACTTTTGTAGGCTGTCCAGATAACAAGGATTTCAGTTCATCCTACAGAGTCCTGCTCTTGCTCTCTTCTGCTTCACATCCACATCAACAGGTGTGCACTCAGGTATGTGTGTATATGTATGTGTGTGTATGTGTGTGTGTATATTATGATATTAATATTATACATACATATGGTATTGCAAGGGATTTTTTTAGCTTTTTGAGACAGGGTCTAGTTTTGTAGTTTAGGCTGGCCCTGAGCTCACTATGTTGCCCAGGCAAGCCTTGAGCTAATAGCAATCCTCCTGCCTCTGCCTCCCAAGTGCTGGGATTACAGGTGTAAGCCACCATACCCAGCACTGTGATATTGCCATGCAGAACCACTAAGCTAAATCCCTGGCCCCACTGTTGCAAGAATTTGATCTAACAAATTAATCAAATTGCCAACTGACCTTAGTAGAAACTCTCTAAATATAAATATATAACAATATTACAAATAATACACACAGAGTTAGTTGCAGAGATTTGGCTTTGTAAAAGATGTGAGAACTCTCAGAACCAAAATGGAGTCAACTTTATGTGTCAACTTTATGTGTCAACTTTTGTGTCAACTTTATCCCACAAAGGTAAATAATGCTGGGAGCTTCTACAGGAAGGATTCCCATGCAGGATGGTGCGAGAGTAATGCTCACTGAAGCTCTCAGTCCAAAAACTGCACAGAGGTGACTGCAACCTTACACAAAGAGCATGTGTCCAGGATTTCTGCCCAGCAAGTGGCTGCTCCACTTCAGATGCCACTACTGTCACTAGTCAACTGGCCACAGGGTATTGTTCCAAAATATCCTACACAATCTTACCCATTTTGTCTTTAAAATTTTCTCTTGCCTCGACTTCTCTGAATATGGCAGTACTTGCATTCCTACTGCAATGTAAATATTATCATTTGAATAATCTCTCTTCTCTCTTTTTATTCTTTAGGTTTGTACCATGAGGTACTAGTGATGCTGTGTGTATAGATATCCCAGTGTGCTTCTCTGATTGAACCTCAGTTGATACACAGATCTAGCCCAGATGGTTAGAGACTTGCAGTCACCAGGCATAAGGCCCATGACCTCTGAGGAGCCCCATCCCCCATCCCTGCTCAGTATAGGAAAACTTCACACCTCCACAATTTCTTCTTTGCTTTGCAAATGATCCTTTTCCCCCAATGAGCCAAGTCATAGAAGCATTTACCTGGGGAGGATGCTTCAGGAAAAGACAAAGAGCTGTAAAACCCTTCAACTGTATCCCTTGCCTGGAATAAGTGCACATCAGCTGTGCTCCTCGAGGACCTGAGATTCCTCCCTTATCACTGCACATCTGGGAGGATGTGATTTCCTGCTCATTCTCAGTGAACCATGAATCTTCCCCAGCTTTTTCCCATGAAGCACATTTTCCTGTCACGTGCAAAGATGTATATTCCTGCCCTGATCTGAGGACTCTCTGGAGCAAGCGTTGTAAAAACTGTTGTCCTACCATATATTGCTCCATCTGTTACTGCTTTCACTGTGCAGCTGATCTGACCTTTCTAGGAAGACTGAAAACGTTGTCCCCCATTTTCCCCACAAAACCCATGTTGTTGGGATGGAACCCAGGGCCTCCCACATGCTAGGCAAGGACTTTGCCACTGGGCTCCATCCTAACCCATCCCCCACTGCTAAACATCCTCCCTGGTTCACATTTTATATTTCCCCAAATCATTTCTTCTATGGTTTCCCAGCAACAGCCATACAGGTGGAAGACTTCCTCTTCCAAGGAATGGGGCTCATTTCCTCCTTCCAGATCTGTTGTTCATGACAGAACCCACCCTGCTCATCCTGCCCTAAGCCTTTTCTGCAAGACTGAATTTCACAAAGCGTCTCCATTCTGAGGGAAAATACCCTGGCAGAGTCACAGGCAGGAGGACCTGGTCTCAAACTCACACCATCAGTCTCATCCAAACTCATGTTGTTTTAAGAGAGTCACTAAAGAGGGGCAGAAGCTGGATTCAAGGGGAGGCCAAACCAAGAGGTCCCTCGAGGATGAGTCAGTTGTGCTGACTCACTTAGCAACGTGGAGCTGTTCAGGACTCTCCCCTCTGATAAAGATGGATGCATCATCTCAGCATTTTTTAGGAGACTAAAACTGCTAAGCAATGAAAATGTTCAATAACAGAATGTTGAGTAGCTATGATAAATTACACTTTCTCTATTTTTAATTTTTGAAAAAGTGCCCTTAAAATGTTAAATCTCTTTTTTAAGAGCAAGTAGCAGAATGAAAGAATCCTACTTATTTATTTGCTTAAAATTTAAATTGCATGCTATGCCCAGAAAGTGGAAAAAAAAAACTCAAGCTGTTAGTAGTGATTTCCTCTGGAAAGTGGAATTGGAACAGAGAAATTTTTCCCATTTTTACTACATAACATCTGAATACTTCAGTTTACTTATAATGAAAGTCGCTCTGTAATTACAAAATAAAGATTTAAAAATCATGCTTTTGAGATTTGAGAATTGACAGAAATATGCTCAATAAGGCAAGTTTTTAAAAGCAGGATGCAAAAAAAATAAAGGCTAGAATAACAGAAAATATTACCAAAGAAAAAGACACTAAAGAGAAGGAAATACTTCAGTATACAAATGCTGGTATTTTCAGGGTATTAAGATTATAAGTAACTCATTTCCTTCCATGCACTTTATTTTCTCAGAACTTTTAAATTTTAATTTTTTAAAATTAGAAATAAAAAACAGACATTGGCACTTTTTATTTAAGCTTTTTCTATTAATAAGCTGTGTTGGGCATAGGCACCACATTCCCCTGTTGTTTCACCCTGCTGAGATCCTTCAAAGAGAATTTTTCTCATGGGTGTTGCTGTAGCCATGTTTCTGGAGAACGCTGCTGTGTTGTGTTGATGGTGTTAAGTAGAGAAGTTTAGTTAAGAGAAGCTTAACTAAATCGGCTCAGCAGTCATACACTGTAGGGTATGCAAGATCCGCCCTTGAGTGGCCTTTGGCCCGAGTGATATAAAGGGGAAGTGAGGAAGGACAGGTCTGCTTCCGTCTCTCTGGAGGAGCTCCAGTCTTCCTTCAGCCCAGGTGTCTGTTCCTGGCTTGCATCACAGATTCTGGCTTCCTGCATTGATCCTTCAACCTCCTGGCACAACTCCTCAGCCTTCCATTGCAGACCCACTGGCCTACTGATGCAGACTTATATGGGACACAGCAGACCTACAGCTAAATCCTTCCATCTCCAGACAGACCCTCTGGACTCTTCCTCATCCGACTCTGTGGGTGACCATTGTAAGCTAATCTTATAAATTCTTGTATATTTGTGTGTCTTGTGTTATATCTTTCTCTAGTAAATACTGATAGATAAAATTGCAAAGCACACCTTGGAAGGATCCCTGGAATTGGCTCTGCAGGCTACCTGAGTCCTTGCTATCCAATAGGCCATCACATGCAGACACCATCTCCACCTCCTTAACACTGATTATTAATTGACTCTTTCCCAGACAGACTTCTTTCTACCCTATTCTCTAACCCATATCTGCTGCCAGGTACTATGTTCTCTTTATTTTGCCTACAATAAAAATTGGCTAGAAAGTATTAAACTTGCTGCCAAAAAGAACAATTGCATAGCAGGGCCAGAAGTAGACATCAAACTCAATTATTCTGAAATTTATTCAAGCTCCTGGTGCTGCCCAGTCATTATGGACATGAAGGAGCCACAGCAGTTCATTTCTTGTCCTCTGGGTGCTCGTCAAAGGCAGTTTAGGGAAGGGAAGGATGGCAGGGAGAAGAAAGAACTGCGTTTAAAATAAACGGAGCTCAGCAGTCATAATGCTAATGAGCAAAGGAAAAACCATGACCATCACCATAGAGACAGAAAGAGAAGAGTATTATAGGAAAACCAGCACCAGCATGTCCATTTCCTGAGAGCAGTGGTTCCTAACATGCAGCCCTATACCAGCAGCATGGCCTGGCCTTGTTAAGTACACTCGTTCTCAGGCCCTGCCCCAGGTGTCCTGCAAGTCAGAACCTGAGGAGATCAACCCCAGTCACCTGCACACTGACCAGTCTTTCTCCTTCCCACTCCTTTTCTCCCAACCTCTGAAGGGTTCTGATGTCCCTAAAGCTGGAAGATCTCTGATCTCAACTTTAGTTAGTGGCAGGTCCCAAGTTATGTAGGAAGACAAACACAGCACAGACTCTGACATCACTGAGTCATCTTCACCTCATTTATTGACCAGAAAAGCTACCTCACATGAGCCTATCCCAAGACAAGCTCCAATAAGGCCCCTGTTCAGGTTGCAAATTAGAATTCAGGGCTGTTCTTCCAACGCAAATTCTAAATGCAAATCCAGTGTCTATTCAAACAACCCTGGAGGAAAGCACTTGCTTGCCTATATTTCAGCCACTCTCAGGCATGCTGAGCAAGGGAAAATTACCCAACAGCAGCCAAACCACCATGAATCCAGAGATTTTTGCAAATAGGAACCTGCACAGGTGTTAGGATATGATAAGTGCATTATTAGAGATTTGAGCTCTGTGTGACAGAGTACACAGGAAGCAATCGATGCTGACTGTAAGTAGCTAGAAAAAAGCTTTACTGAACAGACAACATTTTAACTAGAGTTTGAACAACAAGTGTAATTTTGCTAAAAGAGAAAAGTGGAGGAGCATAAGTTGAGAGGTCATAACAGCTTCCCAGAAGTTAGAGGCAGATTCTGGGTAGTTTTCTGTGACTGTGATACATACCTGAGATAAATCAACTTAAAGGAAGAGAAAAGTTTATTTTGGCTCATGGCTGCAGATATTTCAGTCTGTGATTGTTTGGGCCTGTGGCTAAGGAGCACATTATAATGGAAAGTGTATACCAAGAAGGCGCTCACCTCATGGAGACCAGGGAGTTCAGAGAAAGAAGAGGCTAGGAACCCAATATCCCTTTCAAGAACACACACTCCTAGTGAACTACCTTCCTCCTCCTAAAGGTTTCACCAACTCCCAACAGTTCCCTGGCTGGTGACTGAGCCTGTGGCATACGAGTTTTTGAGGGTTCCTCATCCAAACCACAGAAGACCCAGTGCCAGGCTGAGGTAGAGCGGTTTCATTCTATAGAGTGGAGATCCTGGAAACACTTAGAAACAGGCATAAAGTAACAAAACTAACAAAGAGAAAGACCATTTTGTATGAATGGAAAGAAGGTGCTGGAGAGGGGCCAAAGTGGGTGAGACATTGGGTAATTTCTCAATTTTACTTATTTGTGCTTTTTTTCTACCATGAATATATTTTACTTATGGTTTATTTTGTGCTTATGAAGTATGCCCGTGAAGAAGAAGCACATGGGACAAGAACATGCTGGAGATCCAGACTTAAGGGACAAGAAGAAAAAAGACTAAGGCCGCAATGGGATGTTAGTGGTGACACAATGGCAGAGCCATTTGCCCTGGGAGGCTGGAAAGAATGAGCAATTGTGCAATACAAATTTTATTATTGAGAATATATAGAAATAAAAGAGAATTTAACCATGTCTAGCTGAAGTTCTATATTCTGAGGAAAAGGGACAGCAACAAGGTCATTAAGTATGCAGGGTGAGGGCAAGAGGTCAGGGCTCAAGTTTAGGGGTAACAGCAGCTGATCCCTCTGTGATGTGTGTTATGCCTCTACCGCTGTACATGCACACACATTTATTTTATATTATTTTATTCTATTTTAACTTTATTTTATTAGCATGTTTGTAGTACATAATGATTACTCGCATTATGGGGGACTTGGTACACATACATAACACATCTAGTTATTTTTTACTGCTCTTCCCCTCCCCTGTCTCTTCCTTCTTCCATCTCTTGGTCCCTTCTCCATTTGAAAAAGATCTATGTCTCTGTTTCCTATTAGCTATCATTTATTTTGCTCTTTAAGTAATTTATACTTAGAGTAACCATGCAAAATTTAAGCTTGTGTCTCTGATTTATTTCACTTACCATTATGTTTTCAAAGTGCATCCATTTTCCTACAAATGATTCAAATGTATTCTTCTTTATAACACAGTTATTCTCTATTGTGGATAAATAAATGCCACATTTTCTTTAACGATTTATCTATTGATGGACCTATAGGCCATTTCCAAGATGTAACTATTGGGAGTTGTACTGTTATAAACGTGGATGTACTGCTGTAACAGGATTTCTTTTTTTAACTGTTTTGGGAAGATACCTAGAAGAAAAAAGACTAAGTTGAATGAAATTTCTATTTTTAGTTCTTGATGACCCTTCATATTGATTTCCCTGCTAGTTGTACTAGTTAACACTTCCACCAGTAATGCAGAGTGTTAGTTTTTCCACACAGCTCCCCACAGTTGCTTATTATTTGATTGTCTAACAATAGTCATTCTTTTTGGAGTAAACTGGAATATCACTGTTATTGAAATTTGCCTTTCACTAAGGGTCAGGGACATTGAACATTTCTTCATATATTTATTGGCAATTTGTAATACTTCTGAGAAGTGCAGTTTCCTTTGTTTCTTTTCAGTTGCCCACTTCTGAATTGGGTCTATTATTTTGGGGGTCTAATTTTTTAAGTTCCTTGTATATTCTAGATTTTTACCTCTGTAGGCATAACTGGCAAACACTTTTTTCTATTCTATAAATTGTCTCTGAACTCTTTTGTTTGCTTTTTTTTTTTTTTTTTTTTTTTTTTTTTTTTTTTTTTTTTTTTTTTTTTGAGACAGGGTCTCGCGTTGTAGTTCAGGCTGGCCCTGAGCTCACTATGGTGACCAGGCAAGCCGCCGCGAACTCAGCAATCCTCCTGTCTCTGCCTCCCGAGTGCTGGGATTACAGGCGTGAGCCACCACGTCCGGCACTGTGGTATGTGGTGTTGATTGTTGGTGGGTGTGAGTCTCCACACCCAGCATTATATGTGGTTACCAGGGATCGAACTCAGGTCCTTGCGCTTGCGAGGCAGGCGCCGGAACCACTGAGCTAACACTCCGGCCCTCTCTGAACTCTTTTGATTGTTTCCTTCTCTGTGGAGATGATCCTGTCTTGATTTTTTTTTTTTTTTGAGACAGGGTCTCGCTTTGTAGTTCAGGCTGGCCCTGAGCTCACTATGTAGCCCAGGCAAGCCTCAAACTCAGCAATCCTCTGGTCTCTGCCTCCCGAGTCCTGGGATTACAGGTGTGAGCCACCACACCCGGCTCTGTCTTGATTCTTGATGCTATCCCTTGTGCATTTGGGCGTTTTTTCAGCAAATATTTGTCTATGCCTATGTCTCTAAGAGTTTTACCTATTTTAACTTCCAGTGGGTTGTTTTTCTGTTAAACATTTAAATTTTTGACTCATTTTTAGTTTTGTACTTAATGAGAGATATGGGTCTAGATTCAACCTTTTATATTTGCATAGCTAGTTTTCCCAGCAACATTTGTTAGTGAGACTATTTTTCCTCCTATATATTTTTTGGCCCTTAAAGATCAAAGATAAGATAGCTACACATGCCTGGGATTCTTTCTGCATCTTCTATTCCATTCCATTGATCTATATCTGTTTTTGTGTCCAAATTTGTAATAAAACTTAAAATTCAGGATTGAGATGTGTCTTGCTTTGTTATCATTGCCCAGTATTGCTTTTGCCATTTGAGTTCTTTTCTAGTTCCATATGACTTTGAGCATGTGTAAGAGTGTTTTCTCTGGTTGTTTAGGGAATACTGTTGCTCTTTTGATTGGGGATGTATTAGATCTGTATATAATTTTTGCAAGTATGACTATTTTGGCAAAATTAGTTCTGCCTCCCCAGGAACAGGATATGTCTTTCCATTTTCTGATGTGCTCTTTGATCTCCCTTTTCAGAGTGCTACTGTTCCAATTATACAGGTTCTTTACATCTTTACCTGTGTTAATTCCTAAGCATTTAATTGTTTTAAAGCTAATGTGAATGGTATTATTTTCCTAATTGCTTTTTGGTGAGTTCATCATTGATGTACAGGAATGCTATTGATTTTTGTATGTATCTTGCTACCTTACTGAATTTATTGAGTTTATTTGAACCTTTATTGGTACATTATATATACACATCACAACTACACTCAACATTGAGAATTTGTACCAGTATATGACATGATGTAATTCTCATTTTTCCCCTTCCCCTACCCACCCTATAACCACCACCCCATTTGCAAAGTTTTGTTTCCTTTTACCATCAAATTTTTTCTTTCCCCTCATTATTTACCCCTAAATCCCATTTCCCTTTGAATATTTACTATTTCACAATATCTATCGTGCATTCTAGAACTTATTTACATCTTCAATTTCTCATACCACAGAAAAAATACAATTTTTTTTGCAGAACTTTTTGGGTTGTCTGTGTAAAAGATCTTGATGTCTATGAATAATGATGGTGTTTCCTCCCTGTACATATGTTTTTCTTTCTTTCTCTGACTAAAGTTTTGAGTACTATATTGAGCATAAGTGGTGACAGTGGACATCTTTGTCATGTTCCTGATTTTAGAGGAAAAGCTTTCATTTTTTTCTGATTTAATACAATTTTTTGTTTTTTTGAGACAGGGTCTCGCTTTATACTTCAGGCTGGCTCTGAGCTCACTATGTAGCCCAGGCAAGCCTCGAACTCAGCAAACCTCCTGCCTCTGCCTCCTGAGTGCTGGGATTACAGGCGTGAGCCACCACGCCCGGCACTGTGGTATGCGGTATTGATTGTTGGTGGGTGTGAGTCTCCACGCCCAGCACTGTATGTGGTTACCGGGGATTGAACTCAGGACCTTGAGCTTGCGAGGCAGGCACCGGAACCACTGAGCTAACCCTCCGGCCCTGATTTAATACAATTTTGACAATAGGTTTGTCATAAATGATTTTATTAGACTGATATAAATTCTTATTTTCTATTGTCCTCAGTGTTTTTTATCACAAGAAGATGTTAGATTTTGTCAAATGCTTTTTCTGTCTCATTTGAAATGGTGATACGATTTTTGTCCTTTATGGGATATAGTATATTTGTAGATTTGCATATGTTAAACTATCTTTGCATTCTCGAAATAAACCCTATTATGTATGATCTTTCTGATGATTTGTTGCATTCTGATTGTCAATATCTTGTTGAGGTATTTTGCATCTATGTTCATTAAAGAGATTTGCATTAAAAAGATGTGTCTGGTCCAGCGGACTGAAGGGAGCGGCGCGGACCCGGCTGCTGCGGGCCACCTTCCAATTCCGGCGGACTGAGGGAGCTGCGCGGACTCGGCTGCAGGGTGCCATCCGTTTCCGGTGGACTGAAGGCCGTCCACTGGCCCACTGTATCCCGGAGCTGTGCAGTGAGGAGTCAGGTACGGACCCTGGGCGCCAGCCACACCACGGAAGGTTGAGGGCCTCCGCCCAGCCCCAACCCCACCCTGGAGATGCATTGTGAGGACCCAGGCCCAAGAGGAGCCGGAGCCGTCTCCTGCGTCCCTCCACAGGAGGCGTGCTCCCGGAGCCACACTGAGAAACCTGGCAAGATTTAAAAAAAAAAGGGGGGGGGGGGAATCTAGCTTCTATTTTGCCATCCACTCCTAGATCCCTCTATTCGCCTCTTGTCCCCACACCCTCTCCTATCTTCCTGTCAGAAGCAATACCCAGAAGTAAAAGATTCTTAGGCTGCCCTATTTCTTCTTCTGTACTATTATAAGAAGCTGTGCAAAGCCTCCAGTGGTCTCACAGCATACAGTTGGTACTGTTGTACATATGCCCCTTTATTCTGTAGTACCCGCTGGCATATATGAGGTTCTAGGGTATAGGTGATCTTCCTAAATCTGCTAACCCTATTTCATTCTCCTCCTGTCTCCCTACCTCCCTGATTCCCCAGTGACCATTTATCTCCGAAGGGTTCGGGCGCTACATTTACGATATGTATGTTGTATACACATTACTGGTTAATTCTAAATTTTGGCATAGGGACACAGAGGTAACTCATAAACTCAAACTCTCCAGAATAGAATTTAACAAAACTTTTTTTTTTTTTCTTTTTGAGACAGGGTCTCACTTTGTAGTTCAGGCTGACCCTGAGCTCACTATGGTGCCCAGGCAAGCCGCCGCGAACTCAGCAATCCTCTTGTCTCTGCCTCCCGAGTGCTGGGATTACAGGCGTGAGCCACCACGCCCGGCATTGTGGTATGCGGTGTTGATCGTTGGTGGGCGTGTCTCCACGCCCAGCATTATATGTGGTTACCAGGGATCGAACTCAGGACCTTGCGCTTGCGAGGCAGGCGCCGGAACCACTGAGCTAACCCTCCAGCCCTTTAACAAAACTTTTTATCTTATTTACTGTGTTTAATACTGATATTGGCATTTATTGTATTATGGTAACATGATGTGATTGCTCTGCTCACATGATGCAAGGCTGGTTCAACATACATAAATCAATCAATGTAATACACTATATTAACAGACTCAAGGACAAAAACCATATGATTATCTCAATAGACGCAGAAAAAGCATTTGACAAAATCCAACAGCCATTTATGATCAAAACCCTACAGAGAATTGGAATCGATGGACTTTATCTCAATTTAATACAAGTTATTTATAAGAAACCAACAGCCAGCATCATACTCAATGGGCAAAAAATGAAACCTTTTACACTAAGGTCAGGAACAAGGCAAGGATGCCCGTTGTCACCACTTTTGTTCAATATAGTACTGGAGATATTAGCCATAGCAATGACGTAGAACAAAGATATAAAAGGAATAAAGATAGGAAAGGAAGAAGTTAAACTGGCATTATTTGCTGATGATATGATACTCTATCTAGAGGATCCTAAAAACTCAACTAAAAGACTGCTAGACCTAATTACCAAATTTGGTAGTTTTGCTGGATACAGGGTAAATGCTCAAAAATCAACAGCCTTTGTCTACACAAACAACAGACTCACTGAAAGAGAAATTGGGGAGGCAATCACTTTCACAGTAGCACCCAGAAAAATGAAATATCTAGGAATCAACCTAACAAAGGAAGTGAAAGACCTCTACTCTGAAAATTATAGGACTCTGAAAACTGAGATAGAAAAGGAAAACAGAAAGTGGAAAGATATCCCTTGTTCCTGGGTCGGGAGAACCAACATCGTCAAAATGGCTATACTCCCACAACTACTATACAGATTCAATGCAATTCCAATTGAAATTCTAACAGTATACTTCACAGAGCTAGAGAAAATAATACAAAAAGTCATCTGGAAACAGAAGAAACCTAGAATAGCAAAAGCAATTCTAAGCAACCACGACATGGCAGGGGGTATTACAATCCCCAATTTAAAACTCTACTATAAAGCTGCTGTGATAAAAAAAAAA
>PVIC010022783.1:0-27405 GCA_004025085.1 Thryonomys swinderianus
TCTCCACGCCCAGCATTATAGTGGTTACCGGGTATCGAACTCAGGACCTTGCACTTGCGAGGCAGGCGCCGGAACCACTGAGCTAACCCTCCGGCCCTATAGTTCCTCTTTTGACTCCTAGATTATAAGCACCATAAGGGTGAGAAATTTTGTCTGTTTCATTCACTGAATTCCAATTCATAAGAGTACCTAATAATTCTTAGAAAGACAAGAAAGTGAACACAACACACTCTTGCTACTAACCCTTTTGCTCCTGTCCCTAGGCTCCGCCTTCCCATTTCTGTACATACACAGTGAGGCGGAGCTCCCAGGGTGCCCTGGCACCCTCGCCCTGCCTGCTGGAGACTGCCATGCGGCCAGGATCCCCACTCTCACCCACCCTAACTCTCTCTTCCCTACTGGATTTCCCACTAGCATAAAACATACGATTGTATTTCTCGTATTTCCAAAGTGAAACTTTCCCTTGACTCCACGTTCTCCTCTGGCTCCTGCCCGACTTCTCTGCTCTGCCTCTGGGAAACTTCTGTGAAAGCTGCCGGCTCGGTCTTCCTGTTTTTCTTACCTCACATTTTCTTGCCTTTCTCATTTGTCCATTGACACTTCACCCTCACTACTCTGCCGAGTAACATCAAGGGGGAGATCTCCGTTCCTCACGCCCTGGGCAGTGCCACGTGCCAGGGACTCTCCCGAGTTCCAGCAGTTGATACACTGCCACATCCGGTGACAGCGACCTCAGTTCTCTCAGGTCCTAGCAGGCTGGCGGTGCTCGACCGGGTGCTCCTTCCGGAAATACTTCTTTCTGTGCTTCTGACACATTCTGCTCTCTTGCTTTTCCTTTTACCTTCTGGGCCTCTTCGTCTCACTTTCTCAATTTTCCACCTTTTAAATTCTAAATATTAAGGCATCTCAGACCTATACCTTGGACTTTTCCATTTCCACACTTACTCCATAGAGTTCATATTTGCACCACGGAGCTGCTGGAAGTCCAGATTGCTAATCCAGATCCTGTGTCTCTGCCGAGCTCCAGAATTTTTCACTTAGCTGCCTACTTTCCTGGACGTCTAATTGCTCCTCAACTGTAACATGTCTGCAAATCACTCCACTTTCTTCAACACCATTCTTCTTCAACGAGATGCCTGAGCGGAAAACTAGGAAATCATCTTGGTTCTTCTCTGTTCTTTACAACCCCATCCAGCTTGTCTGTGTTACCTTCAAAATATCAGCAGAAGCCATTTCACGGGGCAGAGCCACTGTGTGTGAACCTAACAGTCAGAGACGCAGTTCAGTGACAGAGCGTGTGCTCAGCATGCCTGAGGCCCTGGGTCTGTCCCCAGTACCACGGACGAAGGCAACGTCCTTTGGAGTACATAAATAAAATAGAACGGATTGACAGACAGACACAAGATGACCAGCTGTGTGATAATACATTGGGTAAAACACTAATTATAGACTAGTGGTGAATACATAGGTAATTACCTTCAACGCTTTAGCTATTTCAAATGTTCTGTACGTTTGAAAAGTTTCATAATCAAATGTTGAGGAAGTGTACAAAATCCAGTAACTTATTCCCAGCACAACTGCTACCATCCTACACCAAGGCGCTGTCACCCACCGCCTTCACGGCTGCTGTCCCTCGAAACAGTGTTCCTGCCTCTCCTGCCATTTTGGCATACAGCAGCTAACTTCATCTCTATTAAATGTTTGTATCATGTATTTACTTATCCAAAAACTCCCAAGGGGAGCCCTCAGAAGTGGAGAAGAAAATCCAAACTCTTTTCCAGACTTGAAAAGGGACTGCTCTACTCTGATTGCTAGTGTCTCCAGCACCAGACTCCCAATTCTCACTCTGTGCTTCTCAGTCGTACTGATTTCTTCATAGCAAAAATGCCAAGCTCATTGCCTCCCGAGGACCTTTGCACCTGCGCTGTTCCGACCACGATACGCACAGGGTCAGGCACACACTGTGCAGTCTTCGATCCGAGGCACCTCCTCACAGAGATGTGACCTACACAAAATAACACAGTCCACCACTTTTGTCCACTACTGTCTTTCCTTTTGTCTCTTTTCCCCTTACACTTACTATTTAATATTGAAGGCACCATAAAGGATTAAAAGATTAAAATGACCATTTGAAGTATAATCAAAGTCCTAAATGTTTTCTTTGTTTCTACCTATTCCATGCTGTCATGATCACCTTGTGCGTTAGTAGGTGGGGAGGCACAAACTTCCTCCTCAAATACGCACTGGTTCAAGGTCACAGGAAAAGGTCACACCTGGAAACAATTACCAGAGACACAAGTGACAGAAACTGAGCACAGCAGAAGCCAGGCATGGCTCCTCTGACCAACAGAGATACTCTGATTATCTGTTTTCTTTGAACCCACGGTGCGGGGACAGTCCCTGACCTTCATAGCTGAGATGAGGTGTGTCCAACCCTGCTACCGAGAGCAGCCACTTCTGTGTCCCAGCAGCCATGATGACAGCCCACCTTGGACCACAGACCTTCCCCATCCCTCCGTCCCTCACGGCGGCAACAGCCTACAGAAGGCTCCGCTTCGGGCATTCACAGGCTGTCACTGAAGACACGAACCAGCCATCTTGCCACTGCAGCTACTGCCAACAGTGCTTTCTTCTTCAGTCGTTCTGAAACCTGCCACCCTATTCCTTGCCACCTTCAGGAAGCAGCACAGCCCACCCTTGCACACTAAGAGTATCACCTTGGGTTGGAGATTTAGCCCAGTGGTTCTGGTGCCTGCCTAGCAAGCACAGGTCCCTGGTTTGATCCCCAGTAATGACATACAGTATCGGGCGTGGTGACTCACACCCACCAGCAATCAGTACCACACACCACAGTGTTGGCCATGGTGGCTCACAGCTGTCATCCCAGCACTCGGGAGGCAGAGGCAGGAGAAGTGCTGAGTTTGAGGCTTGCCTGGGCTACATAGTGAGCTCAGGGCCAGCGTGAACTACAAAGTGAGACCCTGTCTCAAAACAAACAAACAAACAAACAAACAGTATCCGTACACTAGACCCTTACAAACTCAATCCCTTTCTGAGGGCTGGTTGTAACTCGGATTGGTCAACTGAGGCTCCAGTTCCTACACCCAGCCCTTAAGTCTGTCTCCTGTGCACAGGCAGAGCTCAGGCCCTTACAGAGATGCTGCCCCAGGTTTCCTCAAAGAACCTCACACAGAGAAGGACACTGTCACGTCCATCCAGAGTGCCCAAGGGTTCAGTCTGCATCTGAGACCATCTGGAAGCACAAGCAGCTGGCATTCAGGTCATAACTCAAGACTCTGGTCAAAGTTAAAAGTAAAATTCTGCTCATAACCAAGGTTGTTTGCATGTCAGGCTGGCTGTAATTTGAGGGTCCACTGTGCACCGTCAGCTCCATGAGTTATGAGTAAGAGACTAATAACTACTCATTCAGTGAACTGAGGTTTCAAAACAGTTTTAATGGTGTTTGTAATAAATATCTTTTCAAAACTTTTTTTTTTTTGAGACAGGTCTCACTTTGTAGTTCAGGCTGGCCCTGAGCTATGTAGCCCTGGCAAGCCTCGAACTCAGCAATCCTCCTGTCTCTGCCTCCTGAGTGCTGGGATGACAGGCGTGAGCCACCACACCCAGCACTATGGTGTGTGGTACTGATTACTGATGGGTGTGAGTGACTATACCCCATACTGTTGTATGTGGTTACTGGGGATCGAACTCAGGACCTTGTACTTTCTAAGCAGGCCCTGGAACCACTGAGCTAAATCTCCAGCCCTCAAAACTTTTCAAAGTTTTATTTAATGCCAAAATATTTTAAACTCTTCTTTGGAAAATATCTCATTTTAGGCTCTCAATGGGCCTTTCCCACTGATTTTAAATTCTGTTTATGCATGCCTTTGACACCAGGGTGCCATTATGAACAGAATGGAAACAATCCCTGCTTCTGTGCATGGGACAAGTTTTTTAAGTGACATCTGTGATTAGGGTTATTAAAAGGCAAGAGGAAGTAATTCCTTTGCTCAAGAATTTCCATTCAAACCTCTTAGAAGCATCTCTCTGATTTTGTAAAAATTGACCCATTTGTGAGCAGTTTTTTTTAAGACCCTCTGTTAGACGCAGGATCATACGGTCCCATCGCCCTCGGTCCTCATGTCTCAGTCTGAGTCCCACAGGGGGTCTTCTCAGGGAACAGCCTGTGCTCCAATGGGTTTAGTGTGTCACAGCATGAGAAGGATCTGCTGCCACCTGGGCTGCCGTCCTGACTCTCCGTGTCCTCCAGAGGAAGGGAAGAGTTAGAAGAATGTAAATGCCACACCAGGTAAGACCCCAGGATTGAGATATCAGAACTCTTTAATAAAAGCGTTGAGATTGGAAGAGAAATATCCAAGTTGTTGTCCAATTTGGGAGAGATCAGAGAGGAAGGGGTGTGAACTCAAACAATCCCTTCCTCGGGGCATCTGAGTTACAGGGGCAAGAAGGGAGAACAGGTGTGGGGCGGAGAGACAGGGTGTGGCACAAGAGCTGGGGAGTCACGGCAGGAAGGTCAGGAGAGCGGGCAGATGGCACTAAGAAGGAAGCAGGGTTGGGGGACAATACAAGACTGGTCCCCTGCGTCAAAGGAAGTATCATTTTCTGGGCAGGGTCGGGAGCAAATGTGGCATGTGCCAAGAGGATTTCTGAGGTAGCACAAGTCTGACAGGGAGAAGCCCAGGTCAGAGCAGAGACAGAAGAAAGCCTGTGCTAGGGGACCTCAGACCATTTGCCGCTGCACTGACAAAAGTTATACAGATCTTCAAATGTTGGGATCAAATGTACCATTTTCTGGCCAGTGGGAATCACTGTCTAATTTGCACTGTGGCCAAGGCTGATTGCAGTAAAAAACCAGAGGCTTCGGCTTTATGTCCGGGGCCAGCCTGAGGGTTTTGAAGTGAGCCAGCGAGGATTTTAACGGTGCGGTGCGAGAGGGCTCAGACTGAGAAGTTCCCATGTTGGAGGCTGCTGGGAGACGAAGGCGAGCGTCGGAAAAACCTCCAAAGAGGGAGGCAGAGGGCGGAGCAGGCCGCTGGGGTGTCGCGGTCCGAGCCTGGCCCGAGGCTCCGTCTGAACGAGCACTAGGAGTTTTGAGAAAAGACTGAGGTCAGGAAGGCAGAGGACCCGGGAGTGCGAGGTGAATCTGGTACTCACCCAAAGTCAGGGACTGGTGCGGGATGGAAAAGTCACCCAGGGCAAGGGTGCCCGGCAGGTTCGCGAAGGGCAGTCGGGGAGGCCAACCAACTTCAACCGCTGCAGGATCGTCACTAGTCATGGCTGTATCCTTCCCGAGTTTTGGCACCAAAAACGAGAGCAAAACCTCTCCCAAAGGCTTTCCAGGAAGAGAAGCTGTGCGGCTACGTGGAACAAGAGCGAGCCGCCGGAAGTGGAACAGGGTTTTATGGAGAGCTGGGGGTTGGGAGAACATTGTGACGGACCGGGATTGGCCTTCCCCGGTGGCGGGTTAGGGAGCTTGCTGATAGGCTGCCGGCCGGTGCTGTGAGCACATGCGCACAGGGGAAAGGGCGCCATTTTTGGATCTGGCCTAGAATAGGGTCTGCTTGTAGGTTGGCAACTCTAACAAAAACCATTTGTATTTCTCTAAATGTTCTCAGAGGCATAGAAGACATTTTCATATTGACCAAAGTGGCTAAATGAGAAGAGATTTTGAAAACTTTAAATTATTAATAGGTTGTGTTTATACAGAACAAGATAAAGGAAGAGCTAAGTACTGGCAAGCTGTTTCTAAGGAGAGCCTGAGGCAGAACAAGATGGCGGCTGAGCTGCCCTGGAACAGGTAAGATCTCCGCCCCGTGGGACAAAGGCCCACTCCAGACACAGCAAGCTCGGCCAGCCGCCTTCGGAAGAGTTAAAGGAAGCCAGGTGAGACAGAACAGTACCTGCTTTTAACATAACAGAAAATGTACACTCGAGAAGGCAGGACGGAAAGCATAACATGTCTGTCTCTTTCTACGCCACCCATGGAGAGAGACTTATGGGAGGAACAGAATCCAGTCTAGGTCTTAGATTTGAAACCCAAAACCAGACCCATGACCATCAGCACAGCACTGGGCAGAGGCCCACAACATCTACTATACTGTAGGAACTGCTTTAGCCCAGGCAGCTGGCAGCCTTCACACCTCTCTTCTGAAATGTGGTGTGTGAAGACCAGAGCACAGAGCGGAGCACAAAAGCTTACATGGAGATTTGTCATAGAGCCAGTGTAAGGGCCCCAAGGGTGAGCCCATCACGTGGCAGATACTGAAAGTGCTGTGTGTGGCCTAGAGCTCCGAAATGAGACTTTAAACCAGCTCCAGCATCAATGAAGACCTGCATACCAGCTGGACAGAGCGAGGGTTCAGCAGCATGCGTTCTACCCTAGGAGTGGTCTCCAGAGTACCCCTGTGCTTCTCAAGATACTCTGAGACTGTACAGAACCCTGCAGTGCAGGACAGGTGTGACCCAGCAGAATGTCATCTTTGGTGACTTGGCGAGGTATCTCCACCACCATCATCAGTGTCCGGCAGCACAGCCCCACTACACCAGTGAGCACAGATGGAGCCCTCGAGCTGCCCTGGAACAGGTAAGATCTCCGCCCCGTGGGACACACCTGTTTGACTTTGTAGCCTGCTAGCTCTGCCATGGGCCTCCTGGCGCCCCTGAGACTGCAGTGTACAGAGCAGCCCTGCGACCACAGCTCAGTCACCAAGGTAGCCAGGGCCCTGCCTTTATCAGCATCTCCCCATCCCCCGATAGCATACTGTGGTGCAGTGCCCCACTTGCTTTGTGTATGTGTATATTTATTATTCACCTGTTGATAGACATATAGGCCACTTCCATAATTTAGCTATTGTGAATTATGCTGCTGTATACATGAGTATGCGTGTACTGTTTGTGGGAACTTGAATGCTTTCAAGGAAACACCCAGAAGCTCAGATGGAATTTCTATTTTTAGTTTTCAAAGATGCTCTATAGTGACTTCCATTCTGGTTTTATTAGCAGATAGATAAATAGGCACACAGATAGATACCTGGATACAGAGATATAAATTTGAAACATTTATAGGAAAATGGATCTTGAGGCCGTGTTACTAACTAAAATAAATCAGACAGAGAAGGTTAAATGTCACATAGCTTCTCCAATTTGAGAATTAAAATATCAATAAAGAGCAAAATAAAAGAGATGATAGGAAATAGGAAGATAGAGTGTGGAGATGTGAAGGAGATAAGGGAATTCTCTGAAGGGAGGTTGGAAGAAGGGAGGGCAAAAGATGTGATATGCTTATGTACTGAGTCTCAAGAAGAATGTAACTACTGTGCACTACAAATGCGTATTAACATAAAAGACCCTACTTGCAGGGGAACAGGACATGGTGATGAGCACAGCAGTGAGCCCCAGAGCTCAGCACTGGGCTGGTGAAATCTAATTCTGGGCCCATCCTACCAACCCCGTCCAGGCTGCCCGAGAATGGAGCATCTGGAGCAACGCGGTGCCGGGGACGAGACACGTGGCTCATCCTTTTGCACTTTGTTCCGTTGTGCGTCACCTGCAGCATCTTTCTTCTTTCTCTGCAGAGCACTCAGTTTCCCTGTGAGGGTGCTCCTGTCTTCAGAACGACATCTTGTTTGGCCTGAACTTTACACATGATTCCTTTTGGGGAAAAAAATTCAACTTTTTCAAATTTTCTGCTTAGCCTTCTGTCCCCAAGTTTACCATTAATTTGGATGAAATAAATCAGCAGTATCCATGCCACACCCTGAATGTTGCTAGGCTGTCTTGAAATTTTCTCTTCTAGGTCACTTAGTTCATTACCCTCAAGCTGCTAATCTCCTGCAATCATAGGACAAAGGAAAAATGCAGACAACTTTTTCACCGAGAGTGTAACACATAGTTACTAGTTCAACAGCCAGTAGAGTCCACATTCCCAATTGGAAAGTATTAGGTAACCTTCCCATTGTTGAGACCCAGGTCCTGCTGCCCACAACCTAACAGGGAAGAGGTTCATCTTATCTCACTCTCTGAGGGGTTTCAGCATATGCCCAGTAGGCTCCAAGGCAGAAAACTTACAGAAGAAGGGTGAAGTGGAGTAAGTTCAGCAGTTCATGGCTGTTAAAAAGCAAGCAATACAGCAGAATCACAAAGGAAAAGTGAGGGTCAGACATAGACCCTATCGTCCTACCACCATGACCCACCTAGTCACACCCAGAAGTGTGCTTTACCTCTCTCCAGGGCAGATCCTAAAGCCAGTCAACTTGACACTCTATCCCAACTGCCAGAGACAGCAAGTGCCCAACCTCATCACAAAATATTGTTTGAAAAGGTCCTGGAGGGCCAAAGATTTAGCTCAGTGGTTCAGGCACCCGCCTAACAAGGGCAGGGTCCCTGGTTCAGTCCCTGGTAACCACATACAATACCAGGTGTGGTGACTCATGCCCACCAGCAATCAGTATCACATACCACAGTGCCGGGCATGGTGGCGCATGCCTGTAATCCCAGCACTCGGGAGACAGAGGCAGGAGGAGTGCTGAGTTTGAGGCTTGCCTGGGCTACATAGTGAGCTCAGGGCCAGCCTGAGCTACAAAGTGAGACCCTATCTCTAAATAAATAAATAAATAAACAAAAAGAAAAAGGCCTGGGAATGTCACTCAGTGGTGAACCATGGGCCTAATTTGCTGGAGCCTCTGGGTTTCATACCAAGTACTAAGAAAAACAGAAAAATAAAAGGCAGGCACAAAAGATAAATACCACATGATCTCACCCATGAGCAGAATCTACAGAAGTTGAGCTCATAGAAGCTTAAAATAGAATGGTGCTTATCCAAGGGCAGGTATAAAAGTACAAGGAGGAGTGCGAGGTGTTGATCAGTATGTGTTTAGTTAGATGGGGCAGGAGGTCCTGATGTAATTGTACAGCAGCGACTGCAGACAACAGTAATTTACCAGGCACTTCAAAAGGTGAGAAGAAAGGATTTGGAAAGTTTTCATGGTAAAATGACTGAGGAGATAAGGCTTGAGGAAATAAATATGCTTAAACTAATTTAAATATCATGCAATATGTACATATATCAAACTTTACATGGCACCCCCATATATGTACTTTCATAATTTATAGGTCAGGTAAAACTAAATAAAATAATGATCAGCATGTAGATGTTAGAGTCCATTTGATACTTCCAGTAGCACCTCTTTCCTGAATCATTCCTGATCCTCCGTCCCCGTGTCCTCCTTTCTAGTGGTTTTACAGTTAAACTTCTGCAGTTCTGCAGTTCCTGGGATAAGCATGGTGCCCAGGTGTAAGCCAGTCTGGGCGTCCACTCTGTCCTGCTACACTGACTGGTATTCAGCCAGTGTATGCACCAATTCAAGCCACAGAAATGCCCTGAATCCTGGGAAGGTAAGTCCCTGGTTGGCTTCTGCTACAGGGCGAATTCCTGACATCAGTTTCCTCCCCAAGAACACAGCAGACTGAAGTTGAAGGTCCTACAATAAACCTCACATGCTACCTCATGGAAACTCAGAATTCAGATGTTGGGATGTAATCGCTGTCCCTGAAATTATATACCCTAATACTTCCAACAGCTGAGTAATTTAACCTATTTGATGTGTTTTTTTCCACCTGTGAAACTCACAAAAATTGAAAATCTAGGTGCTATTGAAAGGACATAGGCTTCTTTTCCACAGTTATTGCATTTTAAAATCCATTAAAAGAGCAATTAACCCCTCTAAATTATAGAGAAAAATTTACATATTCTGATTTCTAATGCAGTAGATTCATCTTTTCCTCCTCTTTAATGTTTATTTCACAGCTGAGTTATAAAATAGGAATATATAATTAAAATACTCAGGCCCATAATTATAAGCTATTCTGCAGTATAACTGTCAAGTCTTCTGATGGTTCCATCACTAATTATGCTCCTTAGAATATTCAAATATCACGTTCCCATAAAAATCTGATCATTGTCAGCCTTCAGTCAGTATACTTGACTGAACAGAAAATACTGTTTATTTCCATATCTGATCTATGATCTATACTGAGTTACTACACTTACCTCACCAAAGAGGGAAGAACAAAGAAACCATAGAAGTAGGTTTATATCTATCATTAAGGGGCATATTGCTGCCTCTTTCAGTGCCTACCATGAAACCTTCAGAAATTGTTCCTTGTTTGGAAACTTGAAAACCTTTTCAACAAGTCCTTACAATGTTAATTAGGGGATTACTTCTTGGTACCTAAGGCCTACATGAAAATAGAAGTGCTTTCATAGAAGCCTCCATGTATTTTCAGACATGTTCTGAGATTTGTCACTAATTTCACATGAAATGCAATGAAATCCTGTAGGGGGTGTATCATGGTGTGTATGTCAGTTTAGTCCAGCTGCACTGCAGCATGAGGCAGTGGCTGTTGACCAGGACTTGATTAAAATGCACGAATTCATCATCCACTCTGTTCTTCACAAAAGGATGTCGACCCTGAGTGCTGTGAACTTCACCATCACCCCAGACACCTTACTGAATGTCAGAGAGAGTATTGCCCCCAAATTCCTCATCAGAGGACATCCCCACTTCACTGTACGATCATGCAGCCACTAACAGGACAGCTGGTGGAGGACCACTCGGATGCCCACCCGCAGAGCACTGAGCTTCACCCAGTCCTGGGGAGACCTCAGGTGTGTAGAAGCCTGCACTGCGATGCCCCAAAGATTCGGAGCATCAGATCACTGGCAGCAGTGTCCACAGGGGCCTCTCTGTGCCCATACTCATGGTCTGCCCCAGGCTGCACACCTTCCCCATGTAGGGCACCCCAGCCTTAAAGTGGAGTTTGGTGTTGACATCTTGGTGCTTCTCGATGGAGCTGTGCTGCATGGAGCCTGGGAGCAGGGAGGGTGGACAGCCAGAGGGACGGGTTAGCCAACTGTCACAGGGAGCCAAGGACAGGAGCCTGTGCTACTTTGTGATCTCTCTGCATCAGAAGTGAATCTCTCTGCATCATCAGAAGCGGATCTTGCTTTGTTCCGCTTCCATGGGACCTCTGTGGCCTTCTCTGTGAGATGACACAGCAGGACTGACGTTTGGTGCCTGTTGCAAGACCACAGAAAATGTGTCTAATGGCTCCTCAATTCCCCGCTCCTTTTTAGGGTCAGTAAAGCAGTAGTGTCAGCAGTGTGAGCTTTTCTGGAAAGTGAGATCTTGGGGAAAGGGAATCCCACTCTGGCTTCTTGATGGATGCAACCTGGGACTCCTGTTGGCAAAGGGTCTGTGACCCGATCACACCAAGGAAGGCTCCCGGCGTGTTGATGCTTGTGAGGTCATGGGCGTTCCCTGAGACAGTGTCAGGTGCCATCCACTGGACATGTGTAGCTTCTCATTCTGTAGTTCTTTCTGACATTTTTTTCACTGTAACTTCCCTTCTTTTTTTAGGGAACTGGAAAACAGTGTTTTGTACTCTTACAGGAGAGAGGGAATTTGGAGAAAAAGAACTTTAAGGATTTCATTCTACTGTTTTTGTTGTTGTTGTTGTTTTTGAGGAATGGTCTTGCTATGTTGTTCAAGCTGGCCTTGAACTCACTATGTTGGCCACAAACTCACCAGGTTGGCCTCAAACTCATAGCGATCTTCCAGCCTCAGCCTCCTAAATGGTGGGATTATAGGCAGGTACACCATGCCCACCATACTTTCTTTGTTGTATGATTTGTAAGGGGAAGCCTCCTATAATACTCATAACTGTTACGCTGTAGATAGGGTAGATCTTTCCCTTCCATTTACTTTTGATATATTTACTTTGTGTTTGGTTTTAGAAAGTTTGGACATCTCTAAGTGCATATATTATGTACACATACATAGTAAAATCATATATGTACACAATGTATGGGTGTATCCCAGATGAAATAAGGTTCTGGCAATGTCTCCCCTCTCTCATTTCATGAATAGAGTTTGGTTATGGACAGGTTCTGAGTATATGTCACTGTGATTCTCTTTCATTCCTCTGCCACACATGCAAAATACTCATTCTCATATCTACAAAGATGTAGTGGAGTTCTTGGTGATAAAGCTCAGGCAAATGTGCCCTCTGCCCCATACTGCCACTCAGGGATTTCGGGATCTCATGCACTCGGCCTCCAGTACATGTAAACTTCCTGCCAGAACAGAGCTCCAGTAGTTGCTACTCCAGATAGGCAGAAGTCTGAACTCACTTGTCTCTGCAGACCTTGGGGTGGCCTGATGAGTTCAAGGAGGCCTGTTGATTTCCCTTTTGTTCACTCTCCTTTGATTTAAGGATGCGAAGCCCCATTTGTCCTGTGATTCAGAGCCCCCTGCACCACAGTGTCAGGTATCCTTAGTGTGCACCGTAGCCGTGGTGACTATGGACAGCCCAAGGCCTGGTACTTGGGTGCACTTACACATGGATCAAATCCAGCCTTGTCACATTAACATTTATTCTATGGTCACATTAACATTTATTCTATGGTCAGTGTTCCCACCCAGAACTTCCTCTTCCATCATTATAATACTCCCAGGGATAGGTTACATTGGATTAATTTTAGAATGGATCTATAGGTGCATAGATTCTACTCTGTAGCATTCTACCCTGTGGAATATTAGTAAGATGTTAAAGTGTTAATGGACGATTCCCTTTTAAAGTGCTATGGAGAACTAATTAGAACAAATTTGATTAAATAGTGTCTTTTAGACAATTCCAGATAGAATTTGCTATGCCAAGTACTATAAATTCAAAAGATATGTTAACATCTTTTCTGAAAGTCATTAAGTCATACAGTATTTCACTTCTTTCATGGGTCAGTTGGTGGAACTTGATTTTCTGAAATGCATTTTGTGAATGTTTGGTATATTGATGTCATCACCCTCACAGTGCCCGTCTCTTTCTGTATTATGACCAGTAGTTCTCTGAGGTGATCCAAAGGCACATCCAAAGACAAGGGCAGTTTCCCAGGCAGGGTACTTAGAACACAGCTGGTCTCATCCACTGTCAGAGGATGTGAGTAGGTGTGTGTCTAATTGCAAATTTCACAACTCATGTCACTACCAAAACACCATTCCATGGTTGGTAAAATTCACAGACAACATCACATGGGCCTTCTTCTGAGGAAAGTATAGGGCCAGACCTAGAAACATTTAATCTGTATGCCAAGCATCTGCAACTCCTTCGTTTGAAATGAATTCCTTGCACTAATTGGCCAGTAAGTCATTGTGATCGCATGTTACAGCCACAGCTAAATCCTGTTGGACTGCCTTGTGTTTTCCACCCCAAAATGTCAACGTTGTGGGTGACCTGCCATGGCTGGCACCACAGAAACAACTGCAGTGTGATGTCTGACTCCTGTGTGGCTACCGTTGTTCAGCGGTTCAGAGTTAGTACTATAATTGAGGACATGTTGATTTGGAGAAATATGCATGATTATGTGGCTTAATTGCATGCTGTAGAGGAAGCTGTGACCTTTCCAATCCCATCCTGGGTGTGACATTGTGCTGCCGGGAGGAGGAGAAGACAAATATGTGGTAAGCTTGCCGACCGCAGTGCTCTACTGTGCAGTTACTGGGTGCATGCAGTAACTGAAAGCCATGCGGACAGGGCCTCGGATGTTAGTGGCCGCCCACTGCTCAGAGCTGTGTCAGAGTCCAGTTGCTTTGAGTGACGACCGGCGACACTGTCCGTCTCTCAGAAATACCCAGTGTGCGCCATCAACACGAGCAAGTCTCTGATTTATCCAAATTGAGAAAGCAATACAGTATTAAAAGTTACAAACATGTTATTCTTGCCAATCGATCCACTAGTAAAAAAAAATAAATACTGTAATTTACGAGTGCCATAACCATTCCATTTGGCATCAGAAATCAAATACTGCCATTTGCCAGATGTTTTACATTTTAAAACTCATTATGATGTTTGATTATGACAAGAGAAAGTGATACAACAGGAGACAAAGGAAGTTCTGAGCTGCAACTGCAGAGCAGACATGTGAAGTGATCTGCTGTGGGAAAGTCAGGACCTGAGCCCGAACCGCCCGGCCGCAGCGCCAGGGCTCCCCCACTCTGCGGCACCCAGAGTGTAACGATGACATGTGGCGTTTGGAAACACGTGAATTCGGCCCCACAGCTGGTTGTTACAGCTCTGCAGTACGTGTAGCCAGGTCCCACAGAACATCTTAGCATCTTCCCTTACGCATCACCTAAGGATCAGGCTGGGCCTGCTGCATGGAATGGGGTGTGCCAGAAAAGAGCCCGGACAACACAGACCCCAGTTATTGCCACCCAAGGGGTCCTTATAACTAAGGCTCACTGCACATTTGAACCCGCACGGTGTGTGAGAGCGACTTGGCATCTCTGTGGCTTTGGGTTTGATGGCAGTCGGGCATAAAACCACCAGCCAAGCATAAACCCTGTTCCAGAGCATAAATTACCTCCAAAGCAGCATCCTCTGGGTCGGCAGCCGGTGCGCTGTAAATAACTGTGCCCACAGCAGTGTCCTCTAGGATGTAAATCTCAGCACCTGCCAGAAAACGTATCATAGATGTGCTTGAGTGTTGCCACTGTCAAACCCAAAACTCCCTCATCTGATCCTATATTTTAGGTAAAACTTAAAGCATTACATTTGCTTGGTACTGATGTTTTTATAGAATGTTTCCCATTATGCCAACAGTAATAATAATAGGCACTATTTATTAAGTCAGACAGACAAAAAGGGGATTTCTACACAATAATAACATCAACATGGTGCTTGCTTCGGCAGCACATATAATAATAACATCAACATGACCTCTTTTATATAAGAAACATAAAATAAAAAGCAAAATAAGAGATAAATGATAGGAAACAGGGAGACAGATTCTGTGGAGATGGGAAGCAGCTCTGAAGATGCTAAAATAGGTGGGGAAGGAAGGGGAAGTAAAAAGAACCAAGAAGCAATGTGTGTGTGAATTCCCCACAGGGATTATATTTATTAGGTACCATAAACATGTACTAATAAGAACGGGAGAATTATTTCTCACTACTTGTAAAATAAAAACAATAAAGATACTGAACATTTTTGAGTGTTTAATACCTTAGCACTTAACATGATTGGTGACTTCATTGTTATTTCCCTTTGGCCTGTGGCTGAGAAAGAGTGAATAACAGGCTTGATGTTATTCAGCTAATACATTATTTCATAACTTTATTAGTATTTGTCTTTTCAACTTTCCCCTGTTCCTCTGTATTTTGGGGGGTAACAGGGATTTCAGCTAGAGCCTCACACATGGTAACCACATGTTCTCCCGGGGACCACATGAGTAAATTCCACATGTTTTAAAGACCATGAGAATTTCAAAGTTGCAAATTTTCCAGCCAAGCCACCCCGCAGGGGAACAGGGATGCCGAGGCATGATGAGACTCATGTGTTCACAAAGGGAAGACCATGCCTACGTGCACTGTTTTGCAAGGGAACAGCATTCCTGGAAATCAGGGGCTTCCAGCACCTGCACAGACTGCAGACACTGCTTTGGAATGGACATGCCAACAGCAAACCTCCTTGGGCATCTACCACCATTTGGCACCAGACACACTACTTCAGAAATCAGAGGAGAGGGATCCTGCCTCGGTCCCAGCTTGGGGAAGGGAAGGAGGGAACTAGCGTTTATTGAGTACCTACTGTGTGCATGTCCTCATGCTTGGCACTGAAACGCCACATCAGGAAATGGAGGTAGAACTAACATATCAGTTTTTTTTGTTTTGTTTTTCTTTTGTTTTGTTGATTTTTTTGAGACAGAGTCTCACAGTGTATTTCAGGCTGGCCTTGAACTCAGCAGTCCTCCTGCCTCTGCCTCCCGAGTGGTAGGATTACAGGCGTGAGCCACCACGCCTAGCACATCTCAGAGTTTTCAGTGAAGAAACAGACCACGCAGAGCTAGTTATCCCCCCGTTCAGCCGCCAGTCTTAGTTTCTGATCCTCACTGGTTTGTGTTTATAATAGACTGAGGGAATCAGGTATTAAATATTAAACCAAGACAGAGATTTTCTTCAGAAAGTCAACAGGAAGAAAAAGAGACACATACATGGTAAAAACAGAGAGCACAATTAAGAGTTCATTCCTGATGTCATAAAACTTCTGGTCTAATGACCTAGGCACGGTGTGAAGTAACCACACAAATAAAAGAACAACATTAGTGCTCTGTAATCGAATGAATGGGTAATTTTCAACACCAGTCAAGCTACTTCACTTTTCTGAATCTGTCATCTATAATCCAGAGTCGGAGTTGAGTCTACTTTGAGTGCTGTTACAATGAATAAAAGAATCCACATACAGCTCTTAGGAGAGTGGCTGCTACCTAGGAAGGCCCTGCCAAGTGCCTAATGCACACCCCTGAGGCCTCTCCTCCTCCAGGAGGAGACCTTGGTACCTCGGTCTCGTTGGGCCAGGGATCCGGTGAAGGTGGGTGGTTCATTCACATCTGCGATCTGAATTAAAATGGTCTGTGATGCTGTGGCCCCGTGGTTGTCTTTGGCATAGATTATCAGCGAATATAGTGCTATCATCTCAAAGTCCAGCTTGGGTGTTCCAGTGGTGAATAACTAAATGTAAAGAAGGCAGAATAATGGGTCAAATGCCTGGCTTCATAAAAATATATGGAATATTTTCAATCTCTACTGTCCAATGTCAATTGTCATTTTGCTTTGTGTTTTGAATTAGAGTCTCAGTACATTGCCCAGGCTGGTGTTGAATTCCCAAGCTCAATCAAGCTTCCTGCCTCAGCCTCCCAGACATCTGGGACTAGAGGTACACATCATTATTTTCAGTTTTAGTCACTACTTTTTTTTTTCTGTACTGGAGATTGAACTCGTGACCTTGCACTTGCAAGTGTAGGTACGGTGACACTGAGCGAAATCCCTGGCCCTTTAGTCAATACTATATAAGAGGCATAAAATTTTATCCTTAAAATGTGGGAAAGAAGTGGTCTGATCTATTAAAAGCTTCCATGAGGCAATAATTCATTTATGTCAGTCAAACAGTTTTCCTTCCATTCTTTCCACCTTCCCGTGACTCTTCCTGGTAACAAAGTTAGACATTTATCAAGTCTCTGCTAGACTTCACCTTCGCAAAGATTACCCCGAGGACTTCACACACATCTCCTGCGTTCTTGATACTGCAGAGTACTGTGACTGGGTGCATTTGCCGAGAAACAGACCTGTTGGTGTCTGGCAGCCTGGCTAAGTTCCTCAAGAGAAATGTAGTGGATACTTCATCTGGTACCCCTCAAGAGCCCCCTGTGTTTGGAAGGCTCTTGGATCGTGCACGGTGTGGTCAGCGGTAGACTAGCGATGGGGTGCTAGCTCACTTCCTGTTGGGAGACATGGCTTCTAAGAGGCAGAACACTGGCCGTCTCACTGAGAAGGGAGCACACTGGCTCCCCCTTCTCCTTTGACTTCCTGGCTGCTTCTCCCAAGCCCTCCCACCCTTCTCCTCTGCTTGGCGCTGGCTGGCTATGGACTACACCCAACAAAACCGTGAGCCCAAATAAATCTCAGGTTCTCGAAACAGTGCTCGTGCTCTTCCTTGTGGGTCTAAGCTGCCTAGGTCAAGAGTGGGCAGAGGACGGGCTGAGATGCCCTCTTGTCCTTTACCTGCTCAGCCCACGTGTCCTGTCATAGTTTTCCTTCTGTTCCTCACACTGGCTTTTGACTTTCTCTGTTGGTCTGAGACTCCCTGAGGTTGAGCATCAAGAGAGCTGGGTTCACATCCCACCTCTAGTGTCAAAGGCCTACAAGACTCAGCTGTGGCTCCTCAGGTATCTGATTGGGTTTCTTAACTGTCCTATGTGAGCCTTGAAAGTTCGATCACTAGTGTCCTTTCCATGTCTTGCATAATACACAGGGAGTAGGGAATATTTGTCTCTAAACAGTTCCTACTTGTGAAATAGAAGAAAAGACGGATGTTCTATGTAGCTCTGGCTGCTAGGAGGGGTTGAATACTTCTTTGTTCATCCTACGTCAAACCGGGGACCCCTCTCTAAATGACGATGGTAAAGCTGTGCTGAGACCTTACATTTATTGAACACGCATTGTGTGTTAGGTGCAAGCATTCAATGTAAATGACATCATTTAGCCTTAACGTAGTGACGCTGGTGGTATTATTACACCCATTTTACAAGTAAAGATACGGAAGTTTAGAAAGATCACTCAGCAAGGAACAGGCAAGGTGCGAATCCAGACGCCAAACCCCAAGCTCTTGATCACCCCGTGGCTGCGCGGCTGCCTTTCAGACACTGACTCTCAGAACACAGAACCCAACGTCACCCAGCAAACCTGACAGTTACAAGTGCTAACGTCACTTGATCACCACTTAGTAATGCGCAGTGTGCTCAGTTCTTCATTTAATCACCAAAACAATCTCATGAGAGAGGTATTCGTCCCCACCTCACAGATGAGGAGGCTGAAGTTGAGAGTATATAAAAAGGAAAATTGCTGGGCCGGAGGGTTAGCTCAGTGGTTCCGGCGCCTGCCTTGCAAGCGCAAGGTCCTGAGTTTGATCCCCGGTGACCATATACAGTGTTGGGTGTGGAGACTCATGCCCACCAGCCATCAATACTGCATACCACAGTGCCAGGCGTGGAGGCTCACGCCTGTAGTCCCAGCACTCGGGAGGCAGAGACAGGAGGATTGCTGACTTCGAGGCTTGTCTGGGCTACAGAGTGAGCTCAGAACCAGCTTGAACTACAAAGCGAGACCCTGTCTCAAAAAAACAAGGGAATTGCTGCTGCAGGTGGAGGCAGACCCTGGGCCAGGCCCTGCCAGCTCCTAGAACCCTTGCCCTGCCCAGCATGATTGCTGAGAGCCACACGAAGGCACAGTGGCACAGTGCGGTGGAAATCCAGCGGCACGCCGAGCAGTCTGGTCACCACCGCATGCTTGTCCCACAGAGCAAATGCTGTGACCTGCTCTGTGCGCCACAGTGACGTGCTCCAGGTGACAGAGCTGGGCTGGAGAGTCAGGTCTTCCTGACCATGATGCCCTTGCTTTTCTCTGTGCCCGAGTGATCTCTGGTAAATTCATTTAACACTGTAGCCTGATTTTTAAGATACACTCGTTTTCCAGCCTGGAGCAAGGCAGGGTTATCCTTGGGGAGCTCCTTTACCCAACAGACGCAGCCCCGGCAGGCTTCCGTTCTGCGTGGACATCCTGCCC
The DNA here is from genome assembly GCA_004025085.1 of Thryonomys swinderianus. Taxonomy (NCBI): domain Eukaryota; kingdom Metazoa; phylum Chordata; class Mammalia; order Rodentia; family Thryonomyidae; genus Thryonomys; species Thryonomys swinderianus. Next base: position 19,194 of record PVIC010022783.1, read on the forward strand.
TGGGAGCCACGGAGGATCAGGCCCTGGCTCCTGCGGCTTCCCAGCACCACCCACAACCCTGGGCTTCATATCTGCTTCATTGAGTCTGCGCTAAACCAGTGAGATGTGTTCTGGTGCTGGAAGAAGACAGGGAGGTGATTCAAGTCCTCTGTGGTTGACGCACCCCCGTGCAGGGGGCAGGACTCATGCCGGGGAGGAGGGCTGGGTCCGCTCCCGCCTCCTGGGCAGCTCCTCGCGCTGCTCCCTGACGGGCAGCAGTTGGGAGGTTATGTAACAGCGTGGAAGGCCCCACTTCCAGGGTGTGGCTGTGTGATCCTCCCGCTTCAAGTGTTGTTGCTGCTCACAGTTGTTTCTCGGGGAGACCAGCTCGGTGTTTGTTTGCCATGGTCTCTGTTTGCCTGGCCGCCACCCTTCTCAGTTCAGCCAGTATCTTGCGAACCAAACAAGGATGTTTGTGACATGATAGGAACAGCCCTTAGCTCGTTCCTTTCAGCCTTTGTCTACAGGTGTGTTACATGCTGCGAAGCTGTTTTATAGTTACCAGTTTCTGATGCTGTCTAGATCTGGTCTTTGCTACAGTTTTAGCAACATGGCTCTATCTTTATTTTTTAGTGGCCCGTGATGCAGCCACAGTAATGCTGGGTGTTTGGATTCTGCTATCACGGTGAGTACCGCACAGGAACTAGTCAGTGTGGTCGACAGAAGGAGCTGCCTCTTTGCTCCCCTGACCTCACAGGATCTTTGATCAATCCCGGCGGAGTAGCATATGGTCATTAATCTCGTTACACAGGAAGAAAAACCAAACCACGAAAAGTCAAGTATTTGCCCGAGCTGATGCTGCGACTCACTCGAGGTGCTCAGATGGGAAACTAAGCTTGTCAGACTCCAAAACCCGCCCTCAGGGAGGCTCTGCTCCCCTGTGCAGTCATGAAAATCATGAGCAGAGCTGCTGACATTCCGCCACCCTCAGCTACCGCTCGGCCTTGAAGCAAAAATCTACTGAAGAGTGAGTGCGAAGGAGCACTTGACGTCACACTGGAGCAGGAAGCACACACGAGTCTGACGGCCCAGGATTTGGGGACAGTGTTCGGGAACCTGCAGCCCCTCTCCTGGCCCTTCTACGGTCATTTCTCCGAAGAGCCCGAAGGAGCCTTTGACAGTACATGCAAATCGTGACCCTTTTCTTGCAACTCCTTGATGGTTTATTGGCTGTGAGAGTTTAATGCCGCCAGTGCTCTGGCCTTTCCTCTCCTCGTGTCCTTTGCCATGTGTCTGTTTCTCCTTCTACTAGAAGTCGGTGTATTTCTCTGGCCGGGGCCTCCGGCATGGGATCGGCACCGGCCTGCAGGATGTGAGCAGACCTGTGCCCGGGGCTGAGCTGAGCCCTCGTGCTCCTCCCTCTGCCTAGAGGAGGAAGCGCCTCTTCTGGCCAGTGTCCCAAGGAGCACGACGGGCGAGGAAAGACCTGCGCCCAGCGGCAGCTGGAGCCGGACAGGCGAAGAGCCTGCGCCGTGCGTTCCTTGTGCCGTGGGGCAGCAGAGCTCACACTCGCCGCGCTTGCCGGCCCGCGGGACCCCGTGGGTGCTGTGCGTGCCGTGGGTTCCCAGCCTGTTCGGGGAGCCCTGACGTCAGGAACCCGAATCTCTTACAGTGAGCAGTCAGCCTGCCGGGGCTTCACCTGGCAGGGACAGTTAGCTCCCCCTCCAGTGCCCGGCGCACTGCCCACTCAGTCCTTTCTTCTCCACAGGCTCCACAGGACCTTTGCATGTGCCATTCCTCTACCTGGCGTGTTCTCCTTCCTCTGCTGAATTCCTACCCTGTATGCTGACTGCTCTTCCACATAGCTCTCTCTAGGGATCCTAACTAGGTCCTCTTTAGGGGCTGTGAAAGGCCTGCAGGCTGTTCTGGCTCCCTTCTGTTTGCGGTGTCATACTTGTCTGATGTGCTTACTTGATTACTGTGTATCTGTACAGACAGCAAATGCCTCAGGGGCAAAGCACTGCCCGCACCTGTCGGGCCAGAGTCTCCACACACCTGCAGACTGAACGGACTGTGGTGGTGCCGGGGCCTCTGGACTATCAGACGCACCAGAGGGTCCCAGCGAATGGCTGCGAAGGTCCTGGGAGCCGTGGAAAGGAGGACCAGTGAGCTGTCCATCCCGAGCTCTCAGGCACCGAGTGACGGCGCAGTTGGCCACAGACTTACGTCCCACAGATGTGTGGACCGACGAGCCAGTGTGAACGGATGGACCACAGGGTTTGCGTTCAGGATAACAGGATCTCCAACCAGAGAGGCACGAGGAGAGAGCGACACGCCGATCACAGCCACCTGCGTGTGTTCAGAGGCGTCTTCCGGGATGGGGCTGGCGTTGTCCACGGCAAAACTTATAAATGCTAGGACATCTTAAAGGAGACACAAAATGTGCCTTGTTTAAAATGGAGATTTCTGCAAAGCTTCCCTTTCATGCTTGGAACCACAAAGGACAATGAATGTTTGGTTCATTTGTCCTGAAAGTCCTAACAGGCAGTGGCAGTGGCTCAGGAGGGTCATCGGAGGCCTTGTCCACTTGCCAGCTGTGCCACATCTCCCGGGCACTGGCAGGAACCACGAGCCCCAGGTCAGCACGCGGGACTTGGTCCCTGGTGAGGCCAGCACGAGCTTCACGCTCACATCGCTCCCCACATGGATGCAGTGCACGTTCTGGCTTTGTCTTTAAACCATACTTAGAAACTCTGAACATGGAAAACAGGAATCTCTTAAAAAATAAGCATAACCTTTTTCTGATCTTTTCCCTGTGAAGAGCAAGTAATTTTATCATCCTGGGTTAAGACACCTTCTGCACCCAAAAGAGATGACGTCTTGGTCTTGCCACTTAATCCTCTCTGAAAACATGAGCTGGTCGGAAGGAGGAACTACAGCTCGCACGCGGGGACAGCGAGAGACCAGTGATGTCCCCAAGGGCGGCTCCGCTTACCTTTTTCTTTCCCTTCTTTCCTTTTAGTTTGATTATTTATTTATTTGCTTTGGTTTTTGTTCTGTTCAGACTTTTTTTTTTTTGAGACAGGGTCTCGCCTTGCAGTCAGACTGGCCCCGAGCTCACTATGTAGCCCAGGCAAGACTTGAACTCAGCAATCCTCTAACTCAGCAATCCTCCTGCCTCTGCCTCCTGAGTGCTGGGATGACAGGTGTGAGCCACCACGCCCAGCACTGTGGTGTGTGGTACTGATTGCTGGTGGGTGTGAGTCACCACACCCGGTACTGTTGTATGTGGTTACTGGGATAGAACTCGGGACTTTGTGCTCGCTAGGCGGGTGCCAGAACCACTGAGCTGAACCTCCAGCCCTCGTTCAGACTTTTTTGGACATACATAGCCAATTCCCACCCGCTCCATCTGCCTTACCATGTTTTCTAGGCATCTGTTACTCTGCCTGGAGTACAGTTTAGCTGCACAGAGGATGAGCCCGTGACTCACCCGCCCTAGAGCCCACAGCCTCTGGCACTGTTGGTTAAACGGGAACTTCCTTGGCACCAGGAGCCACATCGGATGGGCTTCCACACCAGACCTCTGGGTTCCGCAGTACAACTCTGAACATGATTCATTTTCTCGCCCCTCATCTCTTGCTGCGGTTTCCTGGAATCACGTCCCAAATAACTTACTCTCGAACCCTTCTCTAGGGATTGCCTTGCAGGAGATGATAAACTAGGAGGGGTGACAGGAGCATATTTCACAATACACAACAAAACAGAGAGAATACTGCTGTGACGCCGTGGTAGAGCGACACCAGGGCAGCGGGCAGCTCTCCGTGACCTTGGTACCACTGGAAGGAAGGCCTCTGGTCCTGCCAGGCACTATCTCCTCATTTCTCTCCGGGCCCCTTTCCCGTGCTCTGCCGCAGTTCTCCTTTCTGTTTCTCTGGTCAACATGTGTTGCTCATAAAACACTTTGCATTTTCCAAAACTCTACACATCTGTAGATGCCCTGTGAGAGTCACTTCCTGCAAAAGTACTTTCCAGAGCCGCCTGGACTGGCCTAGATCGTCCGGCCCAGGACTCCCTGGAACCCCACTGTGACGTTTGCCACATTGGGATGTATCAGCCCTTCACGTGTTTGACACCCAAGGAGTCACACACTCTGGCTGCGGGGAAGTGCATACTCAGCCACCGCACACCCGAGAAAGACTGGAGCATGGAGTGCAGTGCCTTCCGGCGCACAGCGGCTCGGCCCAGGGCCAGGATCCAAGCCATGTGTTCTTAAATGACTCCAACAGCTTCGTGGGCCATCGTGAAAGCAGAAGTCCTCAGAGGTGCCAGAGATTTAGCTCAGTGGTTCTGGCACCTGCCTAGCAAGCACAAGGTCCCTGGTTCAATCCCTATAACCACATACAAAAATACCGGGTATGGTGGCTCACACCCACCGGCAATCAGTACCCACACACCACAGTGCTGGGCGTGGTGGCTCATGCCTGTCATCCCAGCACTTGAGAGGCAGAGGCAGGAGGATTGCTGAGTTCGAGGCTTGCATGGGCTACAGAGTGAGCTTAGGGCCAGCCTGAACTACAAAGTAAAACCCTGTCTCAGGAAAAAAAAGTCCTCTGAAGATGAAAACTGGAAAGGGCCCTTCCCTGCCAATAGCCATTGCTCTGTGGATAACCACACCAGGAATGCAATTTGGAATCAAGCTGCCCCGACTCAAGCCCCAGTTCCACTTACTGCTCACGACGGGGCCGCGTGGTGGGCAGCTAGTCCTCTCCGAAGTTAGAATCAGCTGTGATTTGCTGAGGAGCTCTTGGGCTGCACTAGGCTGCCTCCTTTTAGTGGCTCAGACGTCCAGAGTATAGGCACATGCCACTTATTTAATCCTCTACTGATGGACATACATGTCATACAATTATTACAGTAAAACTTATATGACTTGTAATCGCCCTCAAGTACCACTTCTCGCTACAAATGCACTTATCCCATTGTTCTTGCCTTTTTTACGGTCTTTTGAGCCAGTCTTGCTATGTAGCCCAGGCTGGCCTTAAGCTCACGACAGTCCTTCCTCAGCCTGTTGAGTGCTGGGATTGCAGGCCTGTGCCACAACCTCTGAGTTCTCACCTTTTTCTGAAAGTCATCTTTCCCAGATGTTTTTGGTTATACTGTCCCGGCAGCTTTGATGCTTTGGATCAATTTAAACATTTACCTCTCTGGCCACTTCGGAGAAGAGCCAGAGGCTCCCAGTGCCAGAGCGTGATGCTCTGTGACCTGCCTCCCGGCGGCCCTGGTCTGCCATAAGCTCGAGTCGCACTCCATGAACACACGCACAAGAGGCAGCCTGTGAACTGCTTCCGAAAGCAGCGAGAACATTGGGATGCATGTGGTCAGAGTGTTTTGATGGATTTGTGACAATATGTCTTTTACTGTCATAAGTTTTTAAATTTAAACATCCATTGTATATCGCACCTTACACACTGCCCTCGGCTTTGCTGCTAGAAATACAGCTGACTTTATCCCACACCACAGTGCGTTTCTGTGACCCTCCCGAGGTAGAATGCGGCCCCAAGCCCGCAGGCACCCCCTGCTGGTAGAAGTGGTTCCTTGCCCAGCTCTACTCATGCTACTTGGAGCTTAGAAAACAGTTCGCTAGAAACGAGACTTACCAATGAGCTACTGCCGTGGAGCTTGGCCATTTTAAAGAACAGCACTAAAAAAAGAATAAGAAACTGGCAGACCACTAACTCATCCTTTCAAAGTTCGGTGAGGTGACCCCATCGTTAGAAATACTTACCTGGGGCTGCAGCCAACACAAGACACAAAGGGACCAAAGACATGACGGACTGAGAGCCCTTCTCCCGCAGTCCCACTCTGTCCTGTTCCCGCCTCCGCGGGCTGCTCAGGAGCTCGGAGCTGCAGCTCTGTTGAGGAGGGTTCCCAGGAGAAGCAGCCGGTCTCCAGGCAGCGGCCCCACTCCCCTTGCGCACTTCCTGCTGAGAAGCCTGCACAGTGATACTTTGGCTCGCAGGTCACAAGCCCAGGGTGGAGCTCGGCTTACCTCAGTGACAAAGCCCAGCTCATGCTCCCGGATGCAGAGTTCTCGCAAATCCTTGTGCCTTCAGGACCCGGCCAGCATGGGGGGCTCTTATTCCCAAGAGCCTCCATCCAACAATGACTCCCACTCCCAGACAGGCAGTGTCCTGCCCTGCTCTGTGTTTACCACCCCCAGGTTTGGGGCTCCATGCTTGCGGAGAGCATGCAGGCTGCCAGGGGAGGGTGGAATGCAACAGATGAAAGATGAGATGCAGAAGCCACCTTGTAATTGGCCGAGACCCAGCTGAAGGCCAGTGAATGCGGTTTCCCTTGGGTGGGGCACGCTCTTTAGGACCTTTGACGGGAAAGATGTGGCTGCTTGGAGAGCTTACATAAAAACACCTCTGGGGGGCCGGAGGGTTAGCTCAGTGGTGCCGGCACCTGCCTCGCAAGCGCAAGGTCCTGAGTTCGATCCCCGGAAGCCACATACAATGCTGGGCGTGGAGACTCACGCCCACCAGCAATCAACACCGCATACCACAATGCCGGACGTGGTGGCTCACGCCTGTCATCCCAGCACTCGAGAGGCAGAGGCAGGAGGATTGCTGAGTTCCAGGCTTGCCTGGGCTCCATAGTGAGCTCAGGGCCAGACTGAACTACAGAGCAAGACCCTGTCTCCAAAAGGAAAAAAAAAAAAAAAAAAGCACCTCTGGGGGCAGCACCTGGGCAGAGCCATGGCTAACTATATAGCATATTTTATATGCATAAGGGGCATCTTTACACATTCCAAGTTAAATGGCATTTGGCTGTCCCTGCGCTCTAGTGTGCCAGAGCTCCCTCCCCCCTTACACCCCCCCCCCAGCCGGGAGGCGGAGTCTTGCTTGCCGCCCCTCCCCCTTACACCACCCCCCCAGCCGGGAGGCGGAGTCGTGCCATCCCTCTCCACGCAGAGTTGTCAGTCAGCTGTTGTTATGGTTACCAAAGTAGGGTTACGGGACGCTGATGTCCTTGTAGAAGGGTGATGTAGGGAGCAAGGAGGGCCCGTGCGGGGACCACCCTTCACCCTGCTCCGCCAGACTTGGCCTTCGCGTGGGGATGTTGAAAGTGAGCAGGGAGCGGTGATGGGGGCCCGAACCCTGGCCCGTGAGGGGAGCAGCGCGTCAGCGCCTCTGGTTGGCTCCCTTATTTCAGGGCCCACCTTCGGGGTCTTCTCTTGAACGGACCTTTTTGTCACTTCGGCCACTCCCGATTGCTTCCTGTCATTTCCCTCAGAGCCTCAGTACCAAAAGTGAGCGACCTCGTGTCAACATGGTTAGTGTCCGGATCCTCGGCTAGAGCTGTCATTCAGTGCCTTCACGGCTGAGCCCCAGTGCCCGGAATAAATATATCCATGCTAACTCCTTAGAACCCCCAGTAGGGCCTCCCTGCTCGAGACCGGAGCGCCACTCGGCTGGCGGGACCCAGCGGGCGAGGCCCGCCTGCCCCTCCGGCTTTCGGCAGCCGCCATGTCCTGCTCCTGGCGGCCCAGCTCTCCGCGCGTCTCAGGCCCCGCCTCGGGCCTTGAGCTTGCCAGGCCGTCGGGCTGGAACCCAGAGCCTCCGGACAGCGGTTCCCCCGCGGGGCTCAGCAGGCAGGCTTCCCGGCGCCCCTCTGCTGCCCGGACCCCCTGACACTTCGTCCTCCCCCCTCTCTTCCTAGCATTCAGCCCTCACTGGAATCTTTCTCAGGGTCCCGTGTCGCAGCCCCTCTCGCCGTGTGCCAAGGTGGACGAGGGCAGCACCGTGTGTGTTGTCTGCTGAGTGGCCCTTGTGTCTCGGGAGTGCCTGGCGACCAGGAGCCACTCAAATATTGGTTGAACACTGGAAGAACAAAGCCGCCCTGGGAGGCAGCAGTGACCGGTCCTGTTGGACGAGAAGGTGGGGTTCAGGAAGGCTTTGCCCCTCCCCAGAGACCAGCAGTGCGTCGCGGTGAACACTGCTACTTGAACTCACACCCAGGTCGAAACCATTCTGAGCCCTAGTTACCCCTCACCCCCTCCCAGCTGCATCCCGTGCTGCAGGGTCCTCGGGCTGCAGCAGAAGTCTCAGCAGCTGATGTTTCTGCCTGTTACAGACCGAATACACAGGACGTGCGTTCGTGAAGACACGCCAACACAGACATGCATAGGTACGAATAAAAGCCAACTCTCTGCCTAGCATAAAAGTAA